>CAIGQQ010000306.1:1528023-1550836 GCA_903798035.1 Danio albolineatus
TAATAATAATAATAATAATAATAATAATAATAATAATAATAATAATACATTTTATTTAAAGGCATTTCTTGATACTCAATGTCCCCATACAGGACAGCAAGAACAATCAGTTTAAATTAAAACACAATATAAAAAGTCAAGAGAATACAATACAAATTTTGGTCCCCCTTTACATTAAGCGGCCTTAACTAATATGTACTTACACTGAAATTAATAATTTATTACAATGTACTTATTGTGTAAATACATGTTTTTATATTGTACTTATGCTTGATTAAATGCCTGTATGTAATTACATCTGTAATTAATTTCAGTAAGTACATTTGTAAATACACTGTCGACCATCCCTTACACCCTTAAACCTACCGATACCACCAAACTTGTCCTTAATCCTACCGCTATCCCAACTCAAGAGCACCACAAGTGTTCTCAAACACATTATGAACACATTAAGTACATTATATTTATTTTTTGATGCAAGTACATAGTAGTTAAGGACACTTAATATAAAGTGGGACCCACATTTTTAAAAATGCAATTGAGTTACAATCCAATCAGATTTTGAGTTTGGATTTAAATTGTCCTCTTTTGTTCTCAACAGTATGTCCTTTATTGACATGCTTATGAACATTAATTTTAGTAGTACTTGCCAATCTCTATTAGAATTTATCAGGTAAGTATAGTATAAAAATAAAGCACAAAACTCTTCGATTTAATTATTAGTTTTTGGCTAAAGCAGCAACCTTAAAACATTCAGCTTAAAACATCTGAAATCCTGAAAACTAATTAACAGAATCTAGGAGTATGGGGCAGCATTATTGAAGACTATGACATGATACTAAAACGACTAGCAGGTAACAAGTTTTTGTTTTAATGTGGGACTGAATTATTCAAACGAATCCATAAAATCAATCTTTTAATGGACAAATTAAGCAATGAAAAGAATTAACTGAATCACTGATCACTCCACATACATTTAAAACAGATTTAAGCAATACGATTTTCAGCTAAAGTGTAACTCACTTAGTATTAACCATATAGTTTGCTGATTTGTTGTACAAAATCAATAACAAAATTACCATCATACTGATACACCATAAAAATAAATAAAAGAGTGACAATGTCAGTTCTCAACAATTATGGTATTTTCACTGATGACAGCACAACCCAGCAACTTAAAACTAGAACTTCTACTGTACTGTAAAAAGAAAGAAAGAAACTCAGGTTTGAAAGAACATTATAGGCTGAGTAATATTTTTCCCAAGTCTAAAATGATGCAAGACATAGAAGCAAGCATTAGTCAGATGTCTGAACTTGCCAAGCCAGAAAACTCATTCGGCTCTTTCCCTAGCCACTACCGCTGAGATAATCCACAATGTGATCTCAGAGGACTTGTTCACACCTTGTATTAAGATGCATTTATGCTGATCTAATCACAAGTGGACAAAAGAGACACATTACCGTGCACACCTGACATTTAACTGTGTTTATTTTGTCAACTTTCACCAACTTCTCTTTAGGGAGGATCTGTGGGTGAGTATTAGATTTCTCTGATCTATAACACTATGAAAGCTAGCACGTTTTTTATCATTTATAAAACTCTTATTGAAAGCAATCTCCTACAGCAATTAAAAAAGCTTTATAAATAGGTTACGTTACGCATTTACTAATGAAATTACAGATACTTCATTTATTTTATTTCTGATCAACTCCTATTAGGCCTAGACACTGTTAGGCCTGTCACGATATCTATTTTTTGTTGTACGATATATTGCACCAAAATATATTGCGATAAACGGTATTATTGTCATTTGAAGGCCATTTTAAGCCGCTCATTATATAATGCCAGAATGACGATATAATGCACGCTTCCAAAGAATGCATCATATTTTGTTTTAAAGGATATTTAATTTAATTATAGTCATTTTAACAATTTAATGATTAGGCATTGGAATCAGAATGTGAAAACGCATATCCTAAAAAAATAAATAATAATAATAATCAACATTAACAAAAAAATGCAAGGTAAAAAGTAACAGAGGCTGCGATATCTGCTACCAGATCTATTTTCAGTTGTCAGGCACCCACATCAAAATATACTATAGTAATTTATGGTAAATATTACAGTGTTGTTGTTGTTTTTTAACAATACTGACACTGACACCTCAGATAGAAATAGAGTGGTTGTGCAATCAGCTAAAATGTTGCAAGAATTGGTTTTTACGTATGGGCGATATATATTGCGTCACCAAAAATCATTGAGGTCATGTTCATGTATTGTGCGATAGGTCGATATATTGATTATTGGGACAGGCCTAGACACTGTTCTGTTTTACAGTTTTAACATGCATTTATGCTGTTGTTTTTAGAATAAATTGTTATACAAATGTTCAAGCCAGAAAGAGCACAAAGATCATTTCTTTTATTTCTGCTCAACTCCTGCCTAGACACTTTACTCTGTTTCACAATACTAATATATGCTGTTGTTATTATAACATTTTATAATATATTCCATAACATCTAAAGTAAATAAAGAATGTGATCAAATCAATTACGCAAAAAATAAGAGGAGCTGATCATGCGAAAAAGCAGATTAGGGCTGCACAATATATATAGCTTCAATGTTGTTATCGTTATATAGATTTTATAGTTGACCAGCACCAGAGATCAGTACGTATGAGATTTGTGGAGTCCCTGCAGTTTCACCATAATGGAGTGAAAGTTTATTATATGCATATGTTTGAGCATTCGAGGAGAGTTTAAAGCATGTGGTCAGAATAATTCTTACCATTTGTAACTTTATTGACATGGCTGATCCAAAACCTATGCATTTCGGCAAAGAACTGCCTTCATCAGGTAAACGCATAGGTTTTGGATTAGCCATGTGAATAAAGGCTTTTTAATATTTCCACATTTTTTGACTGCCTTGGACTGATTTTTTTGTTTATTCTGATGAATCCCTAACCAAAAGAGCACCGGCAAAATATTGAAGATACCCCAGAGCGCTTTTTGGTTTTATTTTATATTTTATTGTTCAATTTCTGTACCTGTAAACTGTTAAATTCCCCAGAAATACACAGTTTATTTATCTTTGCTCTATTATGTTTATCTATACTTGTAATTTGTTTATTATATTTTATGCATGATTCAATCTCCTACAGCAGGGGTGCTCAACCCTGTTCCTGGAGAGCCACCCTCCTGCAGAATTCAGTTGCAACCCATATCAAACACACCTGCCTGTAATTATCAAGTGCTGTTCAGGTCCTAATAAAATTGGTTCAGGTGTGTTTGATCAGGGTTGCAACTGAAATCTGCAGGAGGGTGGCTCTCCAGGAACAGGGTTGAGCACCCCTGTCCTACAGCATCATCCATTCAAAATCAATGAATTCTTCCCAAATAGAGCTATATTCACCATCTGGTGAAATTGAATTGATCAAAACAAAAGTAGTTTTAAATAAAACACTGCTGATATGACAGATTTTTCCAATATTGTGCAGCCCTAAGACAGATCATCCAAATATCCAAAGGATCTGAGGCTTAAACTCACGTTTTTTTAATAGAATAAAACAATTAAAAGCATGTTGAAGACTTAACACATGAAATAAAATATTTCAAACAGATGTATCTTTGGATAAACACTTTAGTTCATGAGTGCTGTGTGAGATCTGCGGTTTGCAGAGAGCCATATTTACAGCCATATTTATTTTTCCGAAAGAATAAAAAGGTTAAACATATGGGGACTGTTTGAGAGATTGTACTACTTTATACATTTGTCTTTGCTTCTAATACAAAACCTAAGATTGTCATTGAAAGTTTAAATGATCACTCCAGCAGTTTATCAATGAGCTCAATGTGTAAAGAAAAGGTGGTGTTTAGTGGCTGTCTGAATGGTTTTAACTGCACTCTTGCATTCACTGCTAGAGCAATTCAATTTAATGCATTTCTGACCACCTCTGGAAGTAGTCGAAAATGGACAACTCAAAACATTTCACACCTGCACTTAGCATTGTCCACTAGTGATCTGATCGACAAACACGCATCTTAATACCAGGTATAAACAGTCAGGAATGAGTCATGAAACAAAAAGCGTCTCCTGGTTTTATGGGTCTGGTCTGCAGTCACCTGGTGAGGATGAGGCGGTCGAGGTTGATCCTCTGTTGTTTGGCGATCCAGGCTGCGCGGTAGAGCCTTTCTGCTGTCTTTAGCACCTCGTTGTTGAGCCGCTGGATGAGCTGCTTCTCTGACGCCACATAGAGACGTTCCTGCTTCAGGTGGTGGGCCAGAGTGTGAATGTCTGGCTTCACCATCTTTCAGCTCAGCCGACGTGCTGCAGATGAAGAGAAAAACAAGCATATTAGAGACACTGCAATAGTAGAACCACAGTATTATGTGGGCTATGAAAGACAAAAATACTGATAGGCTTCACATGAACATACGGGAAAACTGGTCTCAATTAATTCACTCTTCAGAGAAATTGTATGTATATTCTGTAGTAAAATGAAAATGAAAAAGTAAAAAAAAAATTAAAATAAAAAAAATGTAACGGTCATGAATGTGATTTATTTATGCAATTTGTAATTGTGTTTGTTTTATTACTGATTATTGCATTGTAATTACTCTTATTTTATGTAATTTGGTTATTTATTTTATTTTTGTTTGTATTCATTGTAGTGCTTTGAGTTTAAGAAAAGCGCATCAAATAAAATGTATTATCATTATTATTATTATTATTATTATTATTATAGTAAATAAGTAAATAGTAGAAGCACATTCAAACTCAAATGCAGTAAAAACCTCAGTATGTGATTTCTGATGCAACAGCTTGAATCACTGAATCAAATGACTCATTCAAGAACAGATTTTTCTGAAAGGGAACACCACAGTGTTTATGCCCTTTTATGTTATTTAACAATTTTAATTTTCAATATTTTGTCCAAAAAACATACATTTTGCATACATTAAGTCATAAATAAAGACAAAACCATAATAAAGTACGTTTAATTCATACGATTGAATGACTAAACTGTAAATAACGCACTATTTGTGCATCTGAAATATCATTTTCACCTTCGACTATCAGCCAAAAGTTGTTGAAAAATATCAAATCTATTATCTGAATTCTATTATGGTGTATTTTTACTTATGTACATGTAATACATACAGTAGACATGGTCCAAACCATGATACGTTTTATCCTCATTACACCCAGTGTTTCCTCTAGGATTTTTTTTCAGCTGTGGTGGCAGGCCTTTTATGCAGATCTTCCAACTACCTAAGGCGTTATTTCAATGACAAATGTCGTTAGCGCAGTATTACAATTCGAGATTGCATTCATGTAATATGAGCATGCGAATCTCTTTGCTTCAATGCAGATTTCCACTGTTTGTGCACAAAACTTTGTGCACGCCCTCAAATAAACGTTGCTCCAGTGCAGATTGTCTTGTGCACTCTCAAATAAACGCTGCTGAAGTGTGATTTTATGTACGTTTATGATCGTTTATGTAATGGGTATGTCTCTAACATTTATTAGATTTTTTGCATCCTGAAGTAAAGTGAAATGGCCATAAACTCCAACAAGATAAAGTAATTGTATGCAGAACCATAGACCTTTATCTATAAAGTATAATTATGGAAACTGTGTTCATCAGCATGCCCAGTCAGTCAGTCGGCATGGAACCTTAAAAGGTTAAACAAATAACGCTCAGCACTACTACGATCAAAGAAAAGTTCAAACTGTTAATTCAGTTAAATTTTAATATGTTTTGGTGCAATTAAAACCCGCTACAAAAAAACAACCCACAAAAAAAAAAAACAGCAACAACTAACGTTTTTTAATGAAAAGCTGTAATGTAGCCATGGAGAGAATTAATTTTGGTGTGAAGCCCCACTATGAAAGAATGAATGTAGCAGAAACCAAAAGCTGCATGGTGGGTTTCCAAAGTTCTCTTAACATTAGAGTTTTTACAAGTGGAAATGCGTTTTGTGCAAGTCAGCCAGAGCAGAGCAGCAGAGCTTTCAATAAAAGCAAATGTTTCTGCCCACTCATTTTAAAAACTTTCGATGTTCCTCAGAATTTCTTTTTGCCATCATCACCGCTCATCAACGTTGTTTGAATTTATCAGCGCGCACGCGGTTACCATAGAAACGTACACAGCGCCGCACACACACATTGTTCGAAACGAGTTTTTATTCTTTTTCTTGCATAAAATTCGACGAGGGAATTGTAAATGCATTTTCAATAGGAAACTGAGTCTAGTGACGATTATTATTTATTTTAAACTGTAGAATATTATTAAAGGGAGACAGCTGGAGAGCCACGTATTTTTGGTCAAAGAGCCACATGTGGCTCGCGAGCCATATGCTTCCGACTACTGGCCTATATGATGGTCAGTAAACTTTCAATGGCAAGCCATTATGAACCAGATTCCAAAAAGGTTTTTTTTTTATTTGCATTTAGTTTCCACCACAGAATCATTTTTAGCAACATTTCTGTCAAAAAAAAAAAACACTTGTGTGTTGTGCTCTACATGCCATTCCACTCAGGACATGATAATAAATTAGAATGGAATAAGTCATAGTATTTATCTGGCAGTAAGTTTAGTTCCCCAGAAGTGTAGTGTCATCCAAAGCACTGGTATGAATTTAACAACATGGATTCAGTAGCACAAGCCATTATAACAGCTGGATATCTCAATAGCACACCAGTGCCTCAGTAGCATAAAAGCTAATGAAGCCTATTATGAGTAAAACCACTACAGATAAGGTCAATAAACAGAGCTGCTGAATAGCACAAATCCAACAGTGTAAGACAAATAATCTTATGCCTAAACAGGAAGACTGCACTATTTCCTCTGAGACAGGAGAGAATAAAGCAATTTTCGTACAGGGAACTAACGAGACCATAAACAAAGACATACAGCAGAAGAAAATTACATGAATTTTATAAGGTCCAAAGGGCATTAAGTCTTTTTTTTTTAATTACTTCACCTTTTTAACCCAGAGTCAGCACTAAGCAATGGCAAATATTGGCTTCAACCCCATGAAACTGTCATAAAAAGAAGGAAGGCTTAAAACGCATCATTTCTGCTTATTGGTTTTGTGTGACAAAAAATAACAGATGTTTTGTTTGATCAAAATTATTCTATCGGTTTACAAAACAAGCTCTGAGTATTAAGGATTACATAGCAGTAATCCACTGTTAAATCATGCACTAACATAATGACTGTCAGTCTAAACACCACGTCAAATTCTGTCCTTCAATACAAGCTTAGCACAAATGATTTTGAGAAATGTAAAGAGATGGAGCATCCAATATGTTCCTGGGTGACCTCGTATTTTAGGGACCGATGCTGATGGCATTGAAATACCAAATTCAAGTTATTATAATGAATAATCAATGGATCAAACACGAGACTATGAATTTGTGTCTACATAAATATACAAAAGTGATTGTACATGCATGGAAAGCAAATTAAATGCAAGTAAAATGTATTGTATTGCAATATACAGTTGAGGGCAAAATTATTAGCCCTCCTGTGCAATAGTTAGTCTTTTTTTTTTTTAATGTTTCACAAATGTTATTTAACAGATTAAGTACATTTCCGTAGTATTTCCAATAACATTTTTCCTTCTGAAGAAAGTCTTTGTTTTACTGCTGCTAGAATAAAAGCATTTTTTAAATTGTTTCAAAAATCATTTTAAGGTCAATATTATTGCCCTCTTAAGCTATTTTTTTCGATTGGCTACAAAACAAACCATGGTTATACAATGACTTGCCTAATTACCATAACTTACCTAATTAACCTAGTTACGCCTTTAAATTGCACTTGATGCTGAATACTACCATCTTGAAAAATATTTAGTAAAATATCTCATTAAGGCAAAGATAAAAGATAAAATCAGTTATAACAAATTATTTGTCAAACCTATTATGTTTGGAAATGTGTTGAAAAAAAAATCTCTTCGTTAAACAGAAATTGGGGAAAAAATATAAAAGAAATAATATTTAACAGGAGGGCTAATAATTCTGACTTTGACTGTATATAAATATTATGGGAATTAATGTTTCACTGCAACTCAACTGTAGCATCTACATTTATGTAAAAATGCTATACTTATTCTGACTCATATTAAATCAATGAAAACTTTAGCGCATTTTTATTGTTTAATTTGCTTGAAAACCTCTTTTATTTTAACCCACATTAGTGATATACAGTCAAGATCATGTATTAAGCTCTGTGAATGAGCCTATAATATGGAGAAATCTGAAGCAAGTTATTCGGAGCCAACTGAAAAAAAATGTAACTGTTTTGGTACATTTCCAATTTTAGCTAAAATATAAAGAGCAGATTAGAAGATATGTGATAAGACATTAGGGTTGAGTGGATAGACGATGTCATCGTCCATCTGCCCCGCCCCCATCGCAAACCCACACGCGAAAAATACACACTTAAGGCCTGTTTAGACTGAGGCCCCGTTTACACTTGTGCGTTTTCGTTTTAAAACGCATAAGTTTTGCTACGGTTACGCCATCCTTCCACACTACGCCAGAGTTTTTAAGCCGCGAAAACGGAGCGTTTTGGAAACGCGGGAGAGGCCGTTTTCATTCCAAAACGTTGCTGCTCCGTCTCATGGTGGATGTGTGAAAACGGAGACCTTTGAAAACGGAAGAGTGGCTGCTGAGATCCGCTAAGTGATTGGGGCTTTTGGGTCATTGCGTAACCTTCCCTTAATCATCAAGCACACATGGCTATAACGTCACCGGCAGACGGCAGACCAGCCTTCACTGTAAACACTGTATTTTTGATAGCCATAGATGTTTTATATTCATTTGTTACTTTAACAACTCGACCTCGTCATCTGTCCAAAAAAAGACCTCTCTTGCTTTCTTTGCCATTGCGTTCATCGTTCAACCAGCGTTTGTTGACTAACAATGAGCAAATGCAGAGCGAGACACATGCTTCCTGTTTATACTTGAACAAGCATGCCAATAGTGCGCAAATGGTCACGTGATATACGTTTCTGGTGGAGTAGTGTGGAGAGACATCTGTTGAGAGACGCTGAGTGAAACGCTAGTGTGGATGCGGATCGTTTTTATGCTAAAACGCCGCTATAATACTAAAACGCACTAGTGTAAACAGGGCCTAATACGTCTCAGTTTTAAAAATGTCAATTTAGAATGAAAATGATCCACATCCACACTGACGTTTCATCTAGCATTTTTTAAATCAGCCCTCAGTCCACTGAAAATGCACATCACGTGACTTTTTTTACCAACCAATTTTGTCGACGCCATTATAACAATACAGATCACTCTGCCTATTCAGGCCAGAGAACCACGGAATAAGTGATTGAAAGGTGGTAATTTGAGTGTAATGGGTCAGGTAGTTCAAACGGCAGGCTACAAATAATTAATTATTAATAAATAATTAATTATTCATAAAGAATCAATTCACCGCCGCTTATGACGATGATGCCATGGTCCATCGTGATGTTTCACATTAGACATCGTATGATGCCAAATTGATCGACATCGCCCAACCCTATTAGACAAGTTGCAATTAACAAACTATAATAACCACATGTAAAGTACCAATATAACAAAAACAATGCAACATAAATAAATGAACGAACGGCAAAACAGAAGTTAAAAAAAAAAAAATTTAAAAGTTTAAATGTTAAAAACAAAGCAAAATTTAGTGCACATTATAATAGTGAATTACGCTAAAACAAAAAGCAAAACTCTAAAATACACAGATATTAAGCTATAAAAGAACAGATGGCATAAACTTCAAAAAGAACAAAAAAAACAAAACAACAAAAAAATAAACAATCACCAGCTTGAGAAACACTATGCACTCACTTGCGAAGTCTGGACCCCAGTGACCCACCAGACACATTCCGTTTTATGAATGGCCAGAAAATAAATAAATATGCAAATCACATTAGTCACCTTCATTTTCTCACATATAATAGAGGGGTGTAGACAAACAGAAAACACCCACACAACACCAATTCAGACACACGCACACCCACAATAGCAAACTTTCAAACCAGAGAAAATGCAGAAAATTCGAATAATTTCTTGGACAGCCACTCAGGCACAAAGAGGGCTTTTGTGAAGAGCAGATCCAAAGGAGAATGTGGGATGCAGAGCAGCCCGAAGAAGCCCTCGATCGTACATGGGCCCCCGCGCATCCGTACAGCAGCCCACAAACACAGAGAGAGAGAGAGAGAGAGAGAAAGCTGAATATCTGTACATCCACCGAGGCCTCTTGTGCTCTCACTCCTGAATCAGCTCAAACTCTTGTCTTGCTGCCAACTAAAGCACATAACTGTGCTCACTGTGTTTTGCGGTTGAATGCAGTGGTATGTGAAGATTTTGGCCTTGGGGCAGAGGAAAAGGCCACCTATTCACTAGCTACTTTTCAGAGAGAAGTTATAGGGAGTTGTAACAGCTTTGTGTGTCAAGCTTATAAATAGTAAAGGTGCGCACCAGGTCGCACTGAGTAAGCATTAAATAAGCTTACAGAAGGAAAACACATAGCTAACAACTAGGCCTACTTTTCAACATAGGCTATTAAAACATTGCATATATGGTAATTCAAGCAGTTTTATGCTGATCATAATAATATTGGGGTCAGTAAGATGTTTTTTTTTTTTCTTTTTACAAATTAAGACCTTATACAGAAAACTATAATCAAATAAATGCTTTGAATTTTCTATTTATTAATGAATCCTAGAATAAAATAATAAGAAGGTTTACACAAAAACGTTAAGCAAAACAACTGTTTTCAACATTGATTCCAACTAAAAATGTTTGTTAAGCACCAAATTATTAAAATAAGAATAATGAGTATTAAAATTATTTCTGAAGGTACAATTACTGCAATCTATAATCACCACTGGAGAACTCAGCTTTGCCATCACAGGATCAACAATATATTTTTTTTCAAAAAACTTCATTAGATTTTAAATAAAATGTGGTTGTAATAATATTTTACAAAATTACTATTTGCATTTTTTTTTAATGAATGCAGCTTTTGATAGCATTTTTATACAGATTATATATATTTGGATAACATAACAAGAGTTTGAATTTTACAATAAAATTCCGAATACAACAAAATTATTTCTCACAATAAAAAGAAATGTAAAAAACGAAATGTTCAAAAAAGGGCTACACGACAGGGTTTGGTGATGTCGATCAATTTGGCATTGTACAATGTCTAATGTGAAACATTGCGATGGATGATGGCAATGTCATCACTGGCAAGATTAACAACTATAGTGAGACGCGATCCAGCGGTACATCCTTGATAAACTCTCTGACATGCACTGCTCTCTGGGGCTCAGACGAGCTCATGAAAGTGTGTGTGTGTGTGTGTGTGTGGACGGAGGGCTGTTCGGAAATGCTAGGTGAACACGTCAGTGTGAATGTGGATCATTTTCATTCTAAAATGCCATTTAAAAACTAAGACGTATTAGTGTTAACGTGGCCTAAGTGTGTATTTTTTGCGAGTGGGTTTGCAACGGAGGCCGGGCAGAGGATCGCCGAGCATTGTGATGTCTGTCGGCCATCGGCGATGGATGATGGCATCATAGATCGACCTAACCCTACTACACGATACTGGAAAAATTTGATTTTATGATATTTAATTTTTCTGTGATAAATATTGCGATATGAATCGTTTTACAAGATATATTGTTTAACAGTGTCCAGGTACAGAAATTGAATAAATCACAATGCAAAAAACACTTTGTCTTGTTTCTAGTCTAAATATCTAGTCCAAAGATCGAATAAAAATATTGTTTTGTTTTCAACTTCAGAAAAAATAAAGTCAATTCATTAAGACTTTTCCTTAAAACAAGCAAAACTGTCTCCCAATGCAGGGGAAGGTAAAATTATTTTGTTTTCGCTTTGAAATGAAGATATTTGGACTAGAAACAAGACAGAATTTGTTTCGTAAATCGTATAAATTGTGTAATACAGTCATTAAATACAATTGTGTAGCTACTGTCAACTATAATTCAGACTCATCATTGCATATCATGACTATTGTGATATCAATGCTGAATGCTGATATATTGTGCAGCCCTAGATCAAAACAATGTCAGTCTTAAACACTCTGTAGACAGCTGAATTGTTTGTATTATTTAAACCTAATTTACTGATTTTCTTTTTTGCAAAACATTTTGGGTTTCCCAGGTGACCTTTTTTGACACGGTTTTCTAAATGTCTCTGCACAGTTGCCCCATTTTGATGATCAACAAGAGTTTAGCTTTGAAACCTGGAATGCTTCATATCTTACATAGATTAATATATTAAGCTACTTGTTTATCAATTGAAAACATCTCTGGGATACGACACAATGCATTACACAATTCACCGACAGTCAATATCAGTCTTGACAAATAGACAAGCATCTAAAACCAAGAGATCAGACTACTTTCGCTTTTTTCTGGCTTTGGACAGCAGCCGATGCCGTTTTTAGCAACACAGAGAAAAGCACACTTTCTAAAAGCATCGGGAACAGGGGGAAGGTCCTTTTTTCGGTTCCTCTGTTCTGAAAAGCTGAGATTGGATTAGATCTGACAGCATGAGCAGGTAGAGAAGACTCACTCGGAGGAGGAGGAATGGTGCGAGAGCTTTGTGTTCAGTGTATTTTTATGCAAGAGGACAAAACGCCTTTTATTATGCTTGTTCAAGTACATAGCCTAGAGCTCTAAAACTAGGGATGTAAAGATAACACTGGTATGACTACCAATACGTTCCTTTTCATACTTGTTGATATATCACATGCATTTCATATTGCTGTGCAATACTCAACTGTGCAATGTTATAACACATACTGTAACATATTTATATTGATTTAAGCACATAATAGCACTGAAAAAAAGGGTTAACAAGTACAAATGGTAATATTGTTAAACATTATGACTAAAATAGCGTTTATATATCTGAAAATAAAATTATAGAAAATATGCACCGACAGAATCTATTACTCCAGGCTTAAGATACATAAGTACACAATAAAGGAACAAACAAATAAATAAATAAATTTTAAAAACTAATTAAGATAATCTAAAAATTATTATAGAACATGTAACAGAAAGACATGCTTTAAAAATATTATAAAAAAAACAAATACAATTTGATATAACAAAATAGAACATAATACATAAATAATATGTATAATTAAATATTAAAATAAAAATGCACCAACTTCCACAGAAAAAAAAAAATGTTTTTTACATAGCAACAATAAAATGCCTTTATTTTTAAGATGGGGTCTCTCACACAAGGATGTTTATAAATATCTAATAAAAAACAATAGCAAAATTTTAAAAATGCAGGGTTGTGTTGTCCCAAAACAAATCGATTAAGTTAAATTCATTGTTTTTACAAATTTAAGTAAATTGAACAAATTAAGTTGTCCCAAAAAAAAAACTTAAGAATTGTGTTGTTTCACCTCATTTTAAATAAGTAGTTTGAACAAGCAGTAAATTCTTTTTTTTTTTTGAGTGTGTTACAATATTGTGATTTATTGTAACCTGACGTATTTGTAACCATAAAGGTTAAAGTTAAGAAACATTTCCCCCTATAACTCCACCAACCAAATAAGCACTGGTATTAAACTGATTTGAATAACTCTGTGCAAGACAGACTGACCGGAAGTGTTCAGTGTGAGCTGCGTGTAATTCTCAGGTTATGTAGGTGCCTAACAAGGATCCTTTTTTCGTTTCTTCTTCCTCTTTGTGTTTGGTTGAGCCAGCGCTCTCGGTGCCCTTAAAAACACTGCAGGATCTGAATCGCAACATCACACACTTTCACACGTTTACAATGCGCTGTAGCCAAGCTCTCATGAAAGAAACTACCCACACGATCAGCAGTGAATGGCGTCTGACTCCGCAATGGACGCCATTGTGGATGTGCCGGTGACTGAGCGGATGAGAAATCCTGAGTGCAAGAATGTCTCCTGGCAATTACGAGCACAAAGAGCCATCATTTGAGGAATAAAGGCAGTTAACGTGACTAGCTGGGGATGTGATGTGGAGTGGGATGCTTTCTCTGTGGCCAGACATACTAACCGCATTTCCACTTACAACTACATAAATGTGCGCGCAAAGAGATAAAACTTGGTCAGTGGGGCTTATTTTGAAAGCGGTGATCAGATCTGCATTTGTTTTGCTCCTGGCTGACCACTGAAAACCCCATAACCAAGTTCTTCTGAGAAATCATTTTGATTGCAGCAGCCTGGTGTGGGAGTGCAGCACAGAAATATCTCCAACCCAGGATGCTTTCTGTAGACAATGCGAAACAATATCTCTGTGGTTTACAGAAACAGTGCAGCAAGCAACTCTGAGGACCTTGGAAAGATTCCTGGAATAAAATAACCACCACATGCACAGCTTAGCATCAGTCATCTTGGAGATTTCACAACAAAGTCACCGACCATAACGGCCCTTTGAGAAATACCTGTACATGCCTTTACAGGGAAGCTCATGAATTTTGCGCCTTAAAAAATTGAATGCTAATAAAGATAGGGAGCCAAGAATAGCACGCCTGTAAGCAAGTGACCAAAAAACTCAATTTTCTGACAAAAGTGATTTGGCTAAAGCTGAAATCAACACAGAGACAACAAAAGCCTCCTGTGAATTACATTTTCAAGCTGCTCCCAGAAACCATAATTGAACTTGTTGTGTTGCAGATGGAGAAGTTGATAGATCTGGAAACTGCGGTGTATATAAAGACAAGGCCATAAAGACTGATTCCTCAATAAAAAATAAACAAAGCAAACCCTCTCTCACCTACTTTGTGTGGGTTTTTTTTTTAGAGTTTAGCATAAGAATGTTACATCAAGTTCAGGTTTTTTCTGATACACAATTTGTATATAGAGCATAATATGGCCACAGCTGCTATTTCACAACATATTAATGTTTTACTTACTAATTTATTAACCACTACATGGTATTTATATGGCTCATGTTAGATATTTAACTTAGAGCTATTGCTTCATTAGTAACTTGCTAATCATTTACGTATTTTGTGAATGTTGAGGAATGCGTTTAAAGGAAAAAGTTCACTCAAACATGTTCAAAACTATAATATTTTTCATTTCATTCCAAATCTTAGAACATTCTTTTGTGAAATGTGAAAACAGGGTTATTTTGAAGAAAGTATCCAAGCTGTTTTGTTGATCACTGATTCTACTGTAATGTATAAATATAAACATTTCTTAAAATACCTTTTTATGTTCCTGAAAAGAAAAAAAAAATCATAAAGGTTTTGAACAAAACGAGTAGGGTTTTGGGTTGACCATATAAACGTATTTTTAAGGTTTTTAGGCCATTGTTGTGCAATTCTGAATATCTCATTTCAGTCATGAATTTGTTAATGGCAATAAAAACCAAATATTCTAATTTAAAATTTCTGACAGTCTTTAATATGTGCTTTCTTATTTAAAGTAATCAGAAATACATGTTTAGGATCTGTTCCACTGCTGCTGAATCTCAGAAAAGAATGGATCCTATCTAAGTATGTTTACAAGCACAGGATGTTCAAGAACTGTCCAGTTTTGCTAAATCCCAACAGCAAGGCGGCAAGAAAAATATGCTAAGGGTCCCTTGACATTACTATATGTGTCAGCACAGTTTCTCTCAAACACACACACACTATCTGGAGCTTCACACTTCCTAACTTCTGACCCTCGTGGAAACACATCCTGCTTGACCTGAGCATAACCTCTCAGCTGCACGTCCTGGCAACAATTTAAACTAGTACTCTGCATGCTAATAAAAAAAAAAGTGACATTGCGATACTTTGCTTTTCTGCGATATACAAATAATTTCACGAATAGCTCTATTAGAATAAAAAATCATAATTTTTAGGGGAGCGAATCTGCATAAAACATAATAAACAAATAAAAAGCTGAGCAAATAAATGAAATGCACAGTGCTTTATAGTTTTAACAGTTTTAACTGTAAACAAATCTACCTTAAAACGTTGTGTCTCTCGAGCATCCGCTTGTTGCTTGTAGCTTTAGCCTGCTAGCACCGCTAGCCAGCAAAAGCTACCGGCTTCCTTCACTCACTCATTTACCCACTTACTGGCTTTGCTCCTCTCCCTTTTCAATGTCGCTTTTGTGTGCAGGAGAAACTACGATGGAGTTGCTTGATCGCGAGATCGACAATCTGGGGAAGCTCATCAGGGATCTGAAGATGAAGCGTGCGCAGCTTCGGGAGCGGCGGGCGTCGCTCTCTGCACCCGGCGCTGCGTCTCACTCATCTAAGGTAAGTGTTCAATACGATCACAACACTCCGTCTACCTCAACCCGGCATGTTTCTCTGTCCAGGCCCAGTGCACCGCGTACGCGGCTCGCCCAGTGGTCGTTCACGCCGACTCCCGGCTACCACGGCCCCTGGGTGCAGCCGCGGAAGGTGCCTGCCAGGTCCCGGGGCAGGACGTCTCCTGCTCCCCCGTTCGAGATCTCCACGGAGAACCGCTTCGCCCCCCTCCGCGAGACGGGCCGCGATGTGGCGATCATCGGTGATTCCATCGTTCGCCACGTCCGCGCTGCTTCCACTAAAGGTAACAAAGTACGCACTCACTGCTTTCCCGGTGCCCGCATTAAGAATCTCTGTGCCCAGGTTCCTGCAATCCTGACCGCTGGCGAGAGCATCGGTGCCGTCGTCCTCCACGTGGGGACGAACGACACCGGGCTGCGACAGTCGGAGATCCTGAAGGAGGACTTCAGGAGCCTGATCGAGACGGTTCGTCGCACCGCGCCCACCACACAGTTAATCGTTTCTGGACCGCTTCCTACCTACCGCCGAGGAAGTGAAAGGTTTAGTAGACTTTTTGCTCTATCTAGCTCCTGTTTATCTAACCAACCTTCTGTCTCGCTACAATCCAATCCGCTCTTTAAGATCTCAAAACTCAGGGCTTCTAGTAGTACCCAGAATAGCAAAATCAAATAAAGGGGGTCGAGCCTTCTCATTTATGGCTCCTAAACTCTGGAATAGCCTTCCTGATAATGTCCGAGGCTCAGACTCTCTCTCTCAGTTCAAAACTAGATTAAAGACCTATCTTTTTAGTAAAGCATACACTCAATACGTCACTTAGCTGTATGATGCATGAATGTGCTCCACGCATCTCATTTATATACACTATGAACTGCAGCTACGCTAATTATTTTCTTTGTTCTCTATTCCAACTGGGGATACTCATCCCCAGGCCCCCAAAGACTTTGCAGCGCCACGGATGCGATCCAAGACCCGTGACGAGACGATCCCAAGGCTCCTTAACCCTGGACCTCGCTGTATCCTGAGCAGCTGCTTGGCGGAGTAGCAAGCAAGAGACGGATTCCTATGACCCTCCAAGGACAGATGAGCCTCGAGTTCTCCAGCCTCCGGCGACTAGACTGCAGCTAGAGCTGCGCACCAATGGATTACTCTTCAGTGTTTGAACTCTAAGTAGTGAATATTAAACAACACTGAACTGAACTGAACTCAGCTATATACTAGCTATTAATTTACTAGCTAATAACTAAACTGTCATTTTCAATTTACTATAACCTTCTATGTGAAGCTGCTTTGACACAATCCACATTGTAAAAGCGCTATACAAATAAAGGTGAATTGAATTGAATTGAATTGAATTCAGACACAGAAACTGAATGTAAAATAACACTGTATAGTCTTTGGTGTGTGAATAAAATATAATAATCCTTTAAGCTACAAAAGTTATAATTTTTGGTGTGCAAATGGTTTAAGATTGCTCAAGATATACGAGTACACCCCTCACAAATCTCTGTTAAATGAATACCTTCGTTAGGCCGCTTTTTAATGTGCATATACCTTTACAATGTGTCGCTTTGTGCATATACATTAGATTAGTCAGTACTGAAACCAAATCTGGAGCTAATCTAACAAAATGACTTACGATAATGGTCCAAACTTAGTACACAAAAATTCATAGGTTAGGGAAAAAATAACCTAAAAAGAGCAAAATTCAAGATAAACAAGAATTATAAAACGTTGTAGCTTATAATATTGTTTTCGAACATGCTTGAATTTACATGTACTATCTTTCTATTTCTAAAGATGTTCAGTGCACCAAAATATATTACCTATATTTATTAAGAACTGGATTAAAATAAATAAATAAAAAAAGTATTTTCAAAATGGTGTGTACTCATTTATGTTGAACACTGTAAATGGAAAAACTTTTAAATGACTCATCTTCACAATGTTATGAACTGTACTTTGTGGTAGGGCTGTACGATTAATCGCACAATTTGAAACATTGCGATTAGCTAAATCGCAAGAGGTTGCGTTATGAAATACATACGATTTTACTTCCCCCACCCAGAGCAAATGCATGACTACCGTCTGTGTGTGACGGTCTTACTGACCAATTGAGTGAGCACACTTTTGTGCGGCCAAATCTGAAGTATGCAACCGAACTATGCGGAACATCCACAATAAAAAAAAAACAAACAAACAGGAAAGCGTGAACGAGTGGGATAATAGCATATGCCGCTTCAGAAGCATTAATAGATAATTTAATATCAAATAAAAATGGCACGTCGGTAATATGGGAACATCTTGGTTTCAAAGTCATAGACACCAAACAAAACCAAGTCATTTGTAAGAGCTGTCGCAGAATTGTTGACCAACACTTGGAAATGCAACAACCAGGACCTAAAAAAAGCTAAAAAGTATTGCCAGTGACAATCTAGTAGCAAGCAAAGTCCAATTTTAGAGTTGTTTACTAACACAAGTTGATATCTTTTAACAAACTGAAATTGCAATATCTGTATTTTAATTTTAAAAAATTAGGATAAAATAATAATAATAAATCGCAATTTTCCCCAAATCACACAGCCCTATTTTATGGTTAGATACAATCCCCACAGTGACGATTGGCACATTGTGATATCGATGCTGAAACACTATATATTTTTGTACACGGTCTCATTTGCATGGCCAAAGACACAAAAATGAAATGTTTGGCTTTCCAAAAAAAAAAAAAATCAGGACTGAGGTTGGCATCCATCATAAAACGTCCTTATTGTGCACTGACTCTAATAGAAAGTGAAAGAAGGTGTGAAGACGTGAGCACTGCTTTAAACTACTGCATGGAATAAACTCTAGTGTGCTACTAAAAGAGAACTGCTGATATAATGTCACGGCTTTGGCATGTGTTGAGGAGATGCCATGGGAGGAGCTCCGTACCCTCGATATTAAGGGTACATGAGGACGGCTGAAACAGTTGGTGTGGATGAAGCAGATCAGAAAAGTTGTCCGTCCTGTGCCAGCCACACACAGCGGAGCGATTAGAAAACAAGAGTGCTCTAGGATTTGGCAGTCTTCTAAGAGAAACAAGACAAGCTTTTTTGAGATAATGTCATGTGCGAGTGTGTGTGGAAGCTTGTAGATCCTAGTTTCCCTTCACTGTTATTATCCAAAGCCCCCCTCATTAATACTTTAAATTATTTTATACTTGCTCCTAATTGTTCAACAGGAGCATTCCCGTTGCTGATATTAAGTATAACACCATTAAGAAAAACAGTGCTTAATGTGTGTAACATGGCAAATTGCTTTGGCTTCATTTGAAATCATTTTTATTTGTGGTTAAAACTGCAGCAGAAATAGTGACATGTCTTCCTTTTGTACTGTGAGCGTGAGGTGCATCTGAGTAAATCAATTCATCGAAAAAAATGTTGAGCTGAGAGTTTGCTCTATTTGTGGGGTTTTTTTTATATTTTGATGTAGGTGTTGTACTTTAAAATAAATGTACACTCTCAGAAAAAAATGGTACAGTGTTGTACCAAAGAAGGTACAAACCCTTGTCACTGGGGCAGTAACTTTTATGGGACAGAATTGTACCTTAAGAAAAGAAACAAGTTTGTACCTTTTAAGGTCATGATTTGTACCATGGGAAACCAAAATGTAACTTTGTTTTTAAAAACCTGCAGATACGATATTGTATACTTTGTGAAAGGTACCACCACAGTGACAAGACACTTTGTACCTTAACAGTGTCAAAAATGCTTACCAAACATTTATTAAAATGCCTTAAATGTTTAGTTTACAATACCTACAGTTTTATGTTTTACCAGTTGTTTTGTGTTATTGTATTATAGAACTAAAAATGTATGTCTGTAAGTATCTTTAAACATATACTTTTAAATGATGATTCTTGTTTTAATATGGAAATTATTCATAAAAATCACTTTGCCTTTCCAGTCATATTTATTTTCATAGATACTCTAATAAAGAAGGAGTTGTTCAACGCTTTTGTACCTTTTATATGAGAACAATTGTGTACCTTCATTTCAGTTGTACCATAAAAGGCACAGAACAGTATCATAAGAGGTCTTTTAAGTACCATATAAGGTACAATTGTTACAAACGTACAAAACTGTTCCTCAAGGAACATTATTTGTACCATCGTGTACCTTTTTTTCTGAGAGTGTAGAGCCCTAAATTTAAACTTTTTTGATTCATTGATATGTGAATATGCATGTTCTGTGTGAAATGAAATGGCGGTTTAATTTACAACAAACAAAGCACACATGACAGTGATAACAAAATCCCTCGAGCTACCCGGAGTCACTAGACAAACATTTATAATTGAATGTACACACAGAAACTCAAACTTGCATGTTTTAGTAACAACATGCTTAAAAAAAATAAATATAATAAACTAACTTGAAACAGTAACAGAAATATAGGCTTTTTACTACTATCCAGTGGATTTTACTCAATGTAATAGCTTTTCTTTTTTTAGATTAATAAAACAGTTATTCCATGATTTAAATGGATTCAAATGGAATAAGGCAATGTAAAACTTATTATTCCACAGAATTGCATATATTGTATTATATACTGTTGTTAAATTCAGGTAAACTGTTAGAAAACTCATGATTTCAATTAGCTGAACATGCTTTTGTTGTAGTGAATTTTTTGCTGACTTCAACAATTTGGTCAATTTTAATTTATAACACAAACTCAGTATTAACGTTTTGCTATAAGGTTTATTAAATGCAACATGAAACTTGTAATGTTATTGCTAGGCTGATTTCTTAAATATCACACATTTTAATTATAGTTGTAAAATAGATTCTTAAATTATGGATTCTTTATAGCTAACTTTATTACATTTTATCATTTCTGTATAAAAGCACTTCAAATTGCTCCAAATTCCAAATTTGGGGGAAATGTGCCAACTAGACATAAAAGTGTTGTTACTGTAGGGCACTTACAGCCAGACAAATTATTTAGATTTAAAAAAAAGTGATCAGGTACATGATGCAAACCTAGAATTATAGAGATGTGCTGCTAACAACGCTGTCTCGGGTGTGCATGACTGAGCATTTGACATCTGCCACAGAAATAAACCTTCGATGAGTATGGAAACATCACATTCAGCCATGTGAATAGATATGCAGATATAAACCGCGCCATCTAAACAACAAACAAAACCGGCTTCAAATCCATGTGCGATTCATAATGAAAAGAAAAATATATAATCCACACAGGGCCTCAAACTGAAAATCAGATAACACGGTGCGTATGCCATTAACACACCGGCTCGACTGTCAATGAGAAATGCATGACAATAACAAAAGCTGCCAGAGACGGAGAGTCAACGACCAAAACCCAAGAAATCGTGTTTTACAGACCACTCACAAATGAACGTAAATCGCTCTGCAGCGCTTTGAAATCTGCAGTCATGTCACATTATACCAGGAAAACGAAATATGTATAGAAGAGTTTAATTTGGCAACAAATAGGCTTGAAAACAAAAGGTGACAACATGACCGAGACAAGCAGGCCAAGTAGCTAACGCTCGGTTCGCTAAAGTGTCACATTAACCAGCCCGAGCAAGCGAACTACACACTTACCGACTAATTTGACGGCTGGGTGCGAATTATTAAATTCAGTCAGGACGGGTACGGCTCGGCTTTACAGTGTAGTCCTCCAAAGATCCAAGCTGCGAATGAAAGAGATAAAAAGCCCTCCGTCGTGAGATTTTTCTCCTCCCTTTAGCAACAGCCACAGCGCACAGCTGTCATCAAACAGGGACGCGCGCCTTGCGCATGCGCAATTCAAACCTGCGCAGACCTGCGGCGTGTGAGTTACCTTTTTAGTATTTACAACTATTTTTTTCACCGTTGTTTTCTTTCAATATAAAATTGCAACTATTAATATATTGCTCGAATTTAGACATTCACTTGAAATTTGAAAACGATAACTGCATTTTTACACTGAATTGTTTTGACCAGCAGGTGTCGCTACCAGCATATCATACCTAAATAATTCTAACCATGCACTTCATGAAGAGATGCTTGTATAAAGCTCTGAATCCAACTCAAAGAGCATGTAAAAATCCAAACTTCTAATTAAAAATATTGTCTTTTAGGCAGTTTTCAGACCTTCGAGAAAATATACAGTGTGTGTGCGTGCGTGCGCGCTGTGACATGGCAGGACACAAATCTGTATAATGACACAGGTATGACACAGGTATTACAAAAATAAGGTGAAATACGAGGACATTGGTGACGTCCTTTTTTCTCACAAAGCTTCTAAACCACACAGAATGAGTTGAATCAGAGAGTAAAGCTGCACACAGTCTCCTGTGGTGGTTGAGTTTAGGGGTAGGGTGGGGTGAGGGCAATAAAATATATAGTTTAGACAGTATAAAATGAATGGAAACCTATGTAATGTATCCACTTTTCACAAAAACACATGTGTGCGTGTGTGTGTGTGTGTGTGTGTGTGTGTGTGTGTGTGTGTGTGTGTG
>CAIGQQ010000306.1:1550846-1561161 GCA_903798035.1 Danio albolineatus
GTGTGTGTGTGTGTGTGTGTGTGTGTGTGTGTGTGTGTGTGTGTGTGTGTGTTTGTTTATTTATTTACCAAACTTTGAAGTGGTCACTTAATTTGAATAATAATGTATTTAGTTATTTGTTTTAAAAAAAATTGTATTGAATTTAATTTAGTTTTTTAAAGCCGTGTTTTTAATTTAGCTTTTTTCTTTTATGGCGTTCTCAGTGTGTCTGTGTGTGAATGTATGTGTAGATTTCTTTTAACCTAACAGGCAATTCAAATGTTATAGGTTCTATTGAAATTGTATACAAAATAAACCCAACACAAACAAACTGTTAGATTCTTTTATTTGTTACTGACAATGTACATCATATTTATGTGCATAAATAATAGTAATAATTTCATGTCTTTAATAATTTGAACAAAGGCAAAAAAATAAGACTACATTGACTACATTGATATTATACTCTCCCAAATAAAAACAAAATTTTTAAAAATCTAAATTTCAAAAATTAAGTGACATTTTGTAAAATGCAATCATTACAAAACCCTAAACAAACGTTGCTACAAATTCACTCATCACAGTTTTAAAATGAGTAATACAGAACATGTTTTACTGTTGAACGTCATAGAAAAGATTGTGTTTTATAAGTTCAGTTACAAAAATCATTTTGGTCAAGACAATAAATTACGCAAACAATAAAATGATAAAATATTGCAAGAGTTTAAGTGATTTTGTTCTTCATCCTGCATATTTTGTCAATGTACCTTAGTACTTAGCATAATACATGCTAATTATACTCAGTTATACGCTCATTTTACAGGTTTTTCTTGTTGGTCTCTATAGTGGACGAACAACAAAGAATAACACAGAAGGCAGCAAATCAGTTCCTCAGCTCTGTTCTTAGTTGTTTGCACTGAATGATCATACAGTATTTCTTGTGATTTCAATAACTAATTCTGAAAATACACAAGGCCAATTACATTAAAAAAAATATTTATGTAAAATAACAATTTAATTAATTGTAGGAGTTCTATGAAGTATATTTTCTTCTATTTTGGTCAATTTTATTTATTCAATTAAAAAATTAAGTAATTTATTATTATTGCTATTATTATCATTAATATTACCACTTGGTATAATATTAATATGCTATAGAAATAGTAATATATTTAACTAATTGTTTATTTTGACACACTGTCATTGTCTGAGCAGGACATACTTACTTTCCAACATTAAAAAACAACAAACAAAAAATCATATTAGAAAAAAACACAACAGAAAAAGAAATTCAAACATTCAAATGTTTCAAAACATTCAAATCTCATTAATATTTAAATCACATTTTGCAGTTTACTATTCACAGACACTAGTCAAGCAGAGTGCAACTTTTGCTTCAATCACCCAAAATTCTGAAACATTTCATGTTATATTTTACAGCAAATTCCATATCAGTGACTGGATTTTTGATATCATGTCATCTAAATTTTCATCATAGGCTTCAAAGAACATCAAAAGTATATGAAGGTAAATCAGTAGCAAAACCCAAGTGCTTACAAATCTGAATATGAGATCTTGTCATATCAATATTTGTGTATTTTTTTATATACAGTAAGTGGAAAATTACACTCACAGCTTTGATCTTAAAATCTGAATCTCTCCATTTGCACACACAGACATTAATCAACACTCGTGTTTTTTTAATTTGTGAAATTAAATGGGCGTCACGGTGGCTCAGTGGGGTCACAGCAAGGTCACTAGTTTGAGTCCCGCCTGGGCCAATTGGCATTTCTGTGTGAGTTTGCATGTTCTCCCTGTGTTGGCGTGGGTTTCCTTCCGGTCTTTGGTTTCCCCCACAGTCCAAAGATATGCGCTATAGGTGAATTTAATAAGCTAAACTGGCCTTAGTGTATGAGTGTGTGTGTGTGAATAAGTGTATAGACCATATCGAGGGATGTAAACAAAAACAATGGTCCCAATGTACTTCCTGTTTCACATTTTTCATTTACATAGCTTCCGAGAGTCCAAAAAGCTGTTCATATCATAGCTGTTTTAACAATAAGTTATGACTCAACTGCCTCTTGTTACAGTTTATTAAATAGTTTGATGACAAGCAGGAAATGTTCAAGGGCCAATGACATGGCCACATTGAAATGGTCTATGGGTGTATCCCAGTACTGGATTGCAGCTGGAAGGGCATCTGCTTCGTAAAACATATGCTGGAATAGTTGGTGGTTCATTCCGTGTGGTGACCTCTGAAATAGAGACTGAGCCGAAGGAAAATGAATGAATGAATTTCTCAAATGTCACTCACATAAACAAAATGACAAGCAAATGTGCACAGCACTTTTTACCTCAGCACTTTTATTTAATTTTTCCTGTACAATCACAAGTCCGCACTCAAAACCTCTCAGATCAGACTATTCAAGGTCAAATCCCAACACTTTGTTACTCCTTGTGCGATATTTTAGTTGCAATACTCACTGGTGCACTTGTAAATGCAGATGCGTGAGAACCACAGGTACGGTTTCCAGAAGAGCTCAATGCGCTGCAACTTAACAAACAAACAATGCAAATAGAAAAATACCAGCAAATTAAGACAACATATTCATTGGATTGACAGCACACGTTTTACAAATCCTCACAACACAAACACAAATAAAAATGAGCTGCAAATCCTCACAATAGATGCAAACAGCACAAACTACAATGAAATGTTTCAGTGATGGACCTGGCTTGGAATTGCTTATTGTGTAGCGCCCATTGGTCAATGTAGTTGTGGGTTTTTGTTTATTTTAATATCCCGATTACACAACTCCTCAGTCTTTTGCATATTATTAGCCTAAATAAATTGACAATTACTTATTCATTACCTTTTTTTTCAGCTTAATCCCTTTATTAATCTGGGGTCGCCACAGCGGAATGAACCACCAACTTATCCAGTACATGTTTTACGCAGTAAATGCCCTTCTAGCTGCAACCTATCACTGGGAAACATCCATACACTCTCATTCACACACATACACTATGGACAATTTAGCTTATCCATATTCACCTATATCGCATGTGTGGGGGAAACCAGAGCACCTGGGGGAAACCCACATGAACACAGGGAGAACATGCAAACACTACACAGAAATGCTAACTGACCCAGTCGAGGCTCGAACCAGCGACCTTTTTGCTGTGAGGCGACAGCACTACCCACTGTGCCACCGCACCACCCTAACTGACAATTAACTGTGATGGAAAAGGACAACATAATACAAATACAACTCGCTAATGGCAGTCAACTTGTTTATTCAGATTAAAATGTGCACATGTGCACAAGGGTTTGCAGCATGTTTCTTAATGTGCATGTGTCGTTAGGATTTGCAGCACGGGTGCTGTCTTAATTTGCTGGTATTTTTTCTATTTACATGTAAGTTACAGCCCGTTTAGCCGCTCTCGGCCACCATACACGGGGTAAATTCATTTTATTAGCCGATGCTTGACCAATAAACGATGCAAAATAAATATCTGAAGCAGTTATTTTTAAAATGTTTGGAAAATATTTTGGTTAAATCATAAAATATTAAAATATATAGATATTAATTCAACTACTGTATCAACATGACAATTTCTCACATTAAGATTTGCAAGCTCTCAAATTTGCTACTGATTTACTCTCATAAAAGAACAGCCTGCCATTTTAGTAACCTTGTCCAGCTACCAGCTGTGTGTATTTGAATGGCAGACCTCTCTAGATTGTTGGCTTACCGATGCGAGTCCTGCTTCGCAAAGCCTTCTTGCCTTTCTGTGCAGAAGGAATAGCAGGAGGCAGTGGCCCAAGAGGAGGGTGACTTACCACCTCTTCTCTCCTCGGAGGGCTGTTGTTGGCGCTCGTCTCATTTCTCCAGGCCCCCAGCGGCTCTGAATTGGAGCGGGGCCCCAGAGACAGTGGTAGGCAGGATTTAGGGGTGATAGTGGTCATTGTGCGGTTGAGCACTCGTCTCCTAGATGTCCCAAGAGGAGGCATGCTGGGAGGTCTTTGTTTTTTGGTCTCCATAGGTTCAGCCACGTGGTTTCTTGGAAGCGTAGTTGTGCGAGCCAATGCTTGCATTCTCAGTGAGTTAGTTAAGCGAGTCTCTAGGCCGCCGAGCGCTTGGTCTGTGTAGCTTTGCGTCTCATGGCGAAGCTGAGTGAGTTCGTCTCGTAATTCTAATCTTAATGACTCTAAGTTCAATAATATCTCCTCTAGTAAGACTACACATAAATCTTCTCCTTTTTCCTTCTTGTGATCTCCACTTTCTGTCATTTGCTCTTCATTATTCTCCTTCTCAGCCGCCTGATCTTCTGTGTTCTCCTCAGGTGAGCTGATTTCAACCACTGGTGTAGGTTCATCTTGTTCCTTCTTGTTCTTCTCCAGATCCTTGGTGATTTGCTTTACAACATCCATTATGCCCACGCGTTGGCCATCTAAACCAGCTTGTGTCCTGATCTGACTCCTCACCAAAGAGAAGACCGAATGAACTCTTGCTTGCTTTTCTTTCCGTGCGGCTTCTTCATTTTTCTCCTCAATTTCTTGTCCTTCAGCTTCAACCTGCATGTTCACCTCCTCCTCTTTGTCGTCCTTGCTTCGCGTCTTTTGCAACCACTTCTTCAGGATGGCTGGGTTTTCTGTTGTCTGCTCATTCATGGCGCTCGGCTCTCTTCTCATGCCGATTTTACTATCTCTTTAGGCCTCGTCTCATGTTTTATCACCTCTTTGTTGTTTCTTCCTGCACTCTGATCTCTCTTATGACTTGTGTTGAGATCACATCGAGCTAAGAGAGACCAACAGCGCTGTATTTCCCTGGTGAAATGCTGCCGTCCAATCAGAATCGACTTCAGACAGTCACTCGCGTCTCTCTGGGGAAACATACCTCATGTGCAGCAACACCTTTTCCCTAAACGCTCACATTTATGCTCATTTAGAGTTTAGATGCTGTCGGGTCTGCTGTATGAGTGAGCTCAAATGCCTGCTCTCTGTAGGTTTGGGCTTCTGAGAACACATGATGTACACTAGAGTTTCACACTGCAATTGCAACAGACTGATTCACAGTAACATGGTGATCCTTTGCTGCGGTTCTGTTCATCACATTTTTTTTATCCTGATGTAATACACAAACACACACACACACATGTACTGCTATCCTGAATTGCACTCTCGGAACCATTTTAATACGAACATGTAACTTTTTAAAAGGTACTGCTCTGTTTACACCTGTTGTGTACCTTTATTTCTTATGCAAACATTCTATCTCCTTACGCCAGTCCTTTAAACCCAGCTCCCCCAGAAAACAACCTGCATTCTAACATTTTCAAATTACTTCCTTCTCTGGATTTATGGGGACATTTGGTATGAACAACCTAAAATCTGGCCAATAGTCAGACACACTAAGCCAGTGATCAACCGTTGGGCAGCATCTGGCTGTTGGTCAGTGTAAATCCAGCTAATTTGTTTGGTGTGTACCACACATCGCCTTTCATTGGGTTGTCAATACTCACATACAGAATAGCCACAGGTTCTGCTCCTCCTATCTCCTCTTAAGTCTACACCCCCTCTGTACAGAAGTGAGCATGGCCTCTTACCATCCCAGCAAGCAATTTTGGGGTGTTTAAAGTGTGCCAACTGATGATTAACAGTAAAAATGACAAATTTGACCTCTTCCCAACAGGGAAAACCACCAACAATAGAGAATGAATTATTATCTGGTGTCATGGCTTTGCAATTAAAAAATGTGGTTATAATGGAGGTCAGTGGGGCAAAAACAGCCACGAACATAACAAAAGGATAGTCAATTTGATCAATACATAAGGGCTTAAAATCTTATAGACGGCTTGGCTAAAACAAGGCTAAAGCTGGGCTGTCAGTGAGTGTGCGCCCCTAACCCTGCCCCACACAGTGATGTCACTACTACAGTGTCTGAGGCCCCGTTTACACTAATGTGTTTTCGTTTTAAAACGCGTAAGTTTTGCTACGGTTACGCCATCCGTCCACACTACGCCGGAGTTTTCAAGCCCCGAAAATGGAGCGTTTTGGAAACGCTGGAGAGGCCTTTTCATTCTAAAACGCTGCTGCTCTGTCTCAGTGTGCATGGGGTAAAACGGAAACATCTCAAAACGGAGGCGTGGCTGCTGGACACAGAAATAGAAAGCGTTGTTTGGACTATTTTCCGTTTTAGGCACCATTGTGCAGTTAAACGCTGCCTTTTTTAACTACAACAGCTGCATATATTCACAAGAGGCAAGCTATTGTTCGAGCACTCACTAATCACTTGTGTTTCAAGTGCCGTAAGCCCTATTTAGAACGCCGGTTTTGGGTTACACTGGGAAGAACCAGCAAGACACATGCTTCACATGACACATGAGAACGCGCATGCCCAGAGTGCGCGAATGGTGCGCGAATGGTCACGTGATATACGTTTTTGGTGGCGTAGTGTAAACGGAGATATGTTCAGAAACGCTGGGTGAAACGCTAGTGTGGACACGGACCGGTTTCATGCTAAAACGCTGTTTCAAAACTAAAATGCACTAGTGTAAACGGGGCCTGAGTCTGCATGTCTCTAGCTTGCATATGCAAATCTGGAGTCAGATACTACTGGAAATACACTAGACATCAAATACATATGAATGAATGACTGCACATTTCTATCTGTATTAATCTCTCTAATATGTGTAGTTAACTAGATTTTTCTTTTATGATTTTTGTATATGCAAAAATATGCACATATAAAAATATGTATATATAAGCACTGGGTCAAATATGGTCAAACCCAACAGTTGGGTAAATAAAATGTATTTTTTAATCTAATAAACAAATAACCAAATGATCCATATTCCACCCAACTTTAGAATAATATAAAAAAAATTTAGAGTGTTTAAATGAATGCTTTGATCAAACCTTTTAGTCCCCTTGATGATATTGTGCTTTTTCTTCAATGTCCTCAAAAGTTTCAATGTTTGGCCATGTCTACTAAATCTGTTTTGTCTTACCTTACCTAGAAAGAAAGAAAGAAAGAAAGAAAGAAAGAAAGAAAGAAAGAAAGAAAGAAAGAAAGAAAGAAAGAAAGAAAGAAAAGAATGATTTTTATTTTTCAGGGACTTGTATAAGTATAAAAGCATCTGCCAAAATAATAATTGTGAATGCAAATATGTAAGTTACATCACATCTCACATAACTGTCCAGAGTATCCACGTGGTTCTCAGAGTCTCTTAATGAAGTCCCTAGTGAGTTAAAAACATTTTGCAAGCTGTTTGAAAGGGAGGAGTGGGGCTGCTACCCTGCTACTGTAAGCGTGATGTTTACCATAATGCTGCATTTTCTTGTTGAAGGGGAGTGACGGGGGGCGGCTGAAGTTTAGCCGTCAGTATGACTCTGCAGTTCTTTAGAAATGTTTCACTGGAAATAAAATTTAACAAAGAAGTTAACTAGTTTGTGTGTAGAAGCCCTTCATAAAAAACTAAATGACTGATGAAACATTAAATATTTATTGCGTCTGATGTTCAAATAGTTCAAATTTCAAACACTGTAAATTTCTCTACACTGTAAAAACAGCAGGTATTAGGCCTTATAGAATGCTGGAACAAGCAAAAAGTAGAATAATAATTTTGACTTGGATTTACACCAAATCTGCAAAAAATACACTAAATAAATAAATGCATAAATAAAAACTCTGTCAATTTAACAGATAAGTTGGATCTAACTTCAAACTTTTACCTGATAGATGCGGATCAGTCTTCATGCATCAGAACAATGTTTTTAAAGTTTTTATTATTATTATTAGTTTCAAAAAGAGTTAACAATAGATTGCATAAACTCGGAACATTAGAAAAAATACAGAGCTTGTGTTACAACCTGCATAATTAATTTTAAAGAAGAGAGAAAAAAATGTCAAACATTGAAACATAAAAAGTAAAAAAGAGAGGAAATGATATAAGGTTGTACATTGAAAGCCATTTTTGACTTTAAAAAGATTTTTTATTGTTTTTATGCCCCAAAAATTTACACTTGTGAATAAAAAACTTCAAAACTTCAAAACGTCAAAACTGATTAAACAAATTTCAACATTTGTCTTTTCTGAGAGATAGATTTTAGTCACAAAATGTACATTTGTTTTCAATATCTAGCATATAGATATCAGAGCTGTAGCATCTTGCAAACTCACTGAAAACTGCAAGCCCAGGTCAATGAGCCAATGGGGTTGAAGGAACCGAGAGCCTCCTCTTTTGCATGCAGACAAACTGCAAACATTAAAAAACAAAACCTCAAGAAAACACAGCAATTAGCTATATAACACAGGCAGAAGTTCGATTATCATTATGGGCAAATCTATATTTAGTTTGAAGTTTTGGACTTATTCCATATTTGAAGACTGTATTCATATATAAAAATATATAATAATAGGATAATAATAATAATAAATAAATAATAATAATAGTAATAATAATAAAATAATAATAATAATAATAATTTAATAATAATTTATTAATAATAATAATAATAATAATAATAATAATAATAATTTACACCTCGAATGATCTCAATACAAAATGTGCGAGTAGGTTCTTCAAATGGTGGAAATGTAGTTTACACTAATCTGTATACTGGATAATGACAGTCATAATAATTATTTAATTTTAAATTAATATAATTGACCGCCCCTATAATGGCCAATACCATTCAATGCACCTAGAGATGCAAATGTTCAGGCAGATCTAACCTACCTGCAGACACCATATATGTTCAATGGATACTTTTTTCTTGTAAAATATGTGTTTTAACTAAACATAACTATACATAGCCTTAAATTAAGTCAGATTATAACCTATTTCTAGTGGCTGTTTTAATGAATGAGATGTCATTTAATTACATTTGTATATGTGATTCAATAAGCCATGCTAATTGCATATATAAGCAAAATAATTACATTTTTACAAAAAATAAAAATCATAATAATAAATCAATCAGTGGTCAATGATTTCACACACTGAGCTTTATGGAGAGCATCGCAGTGGGCGGAGCCTCATTCAGAACTACAAATTCACATCTGCAGCATCTGCACTCACCTCTCCTCGTTTCTGCCCTCACTCAAGAAGCAGCCTGCAAAAACCACTACAACATGGTAAGGCACTGGATTATTTTGAGTAATAGTTTTGCATAATAATATATGCATAATGACCAAACAAACCTAAATCTGTCAATTCTTTTCTTCCAGACATCTTACACTGACAAAGGAGAAAAGGTAACCTATTATTTTCATGATTTGTATTCGTTTTGAAAATGTTTTTTCTTTTCTGCTTCCACGTGCACTGTGAACTTTGCTCTGATTTTACTTTCAGACTGCATCATTTAGATTTAAGATTAACTCTGATATTCTGTTAATAAGAATATACTCAAAAAGATATTGTTCTATTTGTATGCATCCCAACAGCATGAGGAAGGCAGGTTCGTCTGCTTTGACCACATCACTTTCTGGGTTGGAAATGCCAAACAGGTAATTCTTTTAAAATATGTGTTTGTTTGTTTGAATGTTAGAGGAGTTGAGCTGTTCTGTAGGGAGATGGACTGCCATTGGCTCTTTTCAGGGGTGGGAGAAAAACCACCATCCTCTCCACTTACTAATTTGTTCCATATTGAGACTTTTATGGGCCGTTCTTTTGTATCACCAGTAGATGGTGCCATTTTACAACTGTAGAGCTACTTATAGGGGAGAAAAGAGTAAAAGACGCCTGGTTCAAAGAGGAGATTTTGGCACTTTTGTGTCTGCGTCATTATATTGATAGCCAGAATGTTAAATACAAGACAAATGTCTGCGTTTATGTTGAAAAAGTAAAAATTGGGCGAAATAAAATGTGAAATTATGAGTTTAATAATATGAATTCACATTATTAACGAATAGAATAAATTGTATTTATGTAAAAAAAAAATGTTACAAATTGTGTAAAATGAAACAACATGCTTGTAATGACATCTGTGTGTTCAAATATGTGACCCTGCAACACAAAACCAGTCTTATGTGTCATTTCTATACATCATCATGATGTAAACCATATAGTTTGTTAGAATAGGATAATATTTGGCTGATATACAGAAAAATCCCTTTATTTGTATTATTACTTATATTGAGAAAATCACCTTAACATTTTTACTGATTGATTTCTTAGCAATTCATGATACTAATTAAAATATTTGGATACATTTAAGGAAGTAAATTTATAAAATATCTTAATGGAAGGTAATATAAGCTTAATATTATAAAGATTTTTGGCATAAAATACAAATCAACAATTTGACAAATTTTTAGCTATTTTCACT
>CAIGQQ010000306.1:1571161-1591489 GCA_903798035.1 Danio albolineatus
TATATATATATATAAACAAAAAAATCATGATATTTTGGGGTATTTTTATAGATTACAATAATTACTGTGTATATTTGTGCTAGTACCTGTAGGTGTTTTCATGACTAAATAAACATGACATCAAAACCACTTGGTGATTAGTACTGCAGGTGGTGGTGAACAAAGTGACTCTCAAGCCTCATTCACACTATGAGCGACTCGCAGCGGCAAAGCAACAGGTGGCTATTTATTTCAATGGAGAGCGAGCGACTTTTGGCGACCTCCGTCTACGCGAGCAACAGGGTCCATTGGTGACCAAGAGGGCGTTTCGAGTGATGCAACAAAGTTGAGAATCCTTCAAGTTTATGCAAATAAAAAGCGACTTTCTTGAGTGACAGCCAATGATTCTATCTCAGCTCGCCACCCAGATCGACAGGCAGCCACAAAGTTGCGCTTGAGGCATCATAAATGAATGGATCATTGAATGATATGACTCATACAGTTTAAACAGATAAATTCAGGCATGAAGCTTCCTAGTGTTGTTCTGAGGTATGCAAATGTTTATTTTTTCCGCAATCTCATTCATAGTCTCTCTTTTGTGATATTACTTTAACTTTATGCTTTATTTTTTGCTTGCTTATCATCAATTATATGCACACTATCAAAAACAACTACAATGTTATTGTAGAGAACCTCATTTCACACACCCTAATTGCTTTATGGTTGCTAGGGTGTTGTTAGGATATTTTGTATGATTGTTTGTTATGTAAATGCTAGATTTTGGCATAGCGAGTTGAAACTACTTTCTATAGTGTGCTGCAGTCTCAACCTAAACTGGATTACATAAAAAGTTAATGAAAATGCACCGATACAGGCACATTTTTGCTGATCAGTATAATTCAATGCAAATGACACAGATCGTGTGATGTGCTTGCCACTAACACACTGAATTCACCTCAGTTGTGTCTTCCATGTAAGTTCAAGGGAAAACATCCAAAGAGTGAACTAGAGCTAGTGAGCTAGTTCATTTGGTATGAACCCAGCATTAGAGTTCTTTGGAGTCCAACTTTATATCTCACCTGCCGAATACTCTGGCCCACATATTCAATTATCATTTCATCTGCAGCAATGGGCTCCTCTGCAAATAACCCCCAGTCATGAATACGACTCTTGCCAAAACGCAGCCTCTTTTTGCGGAACTGTAAAGAGGACAACATATATTTAAGTAAATATTTATGCTTCTTTTATAATATATATTTATGCTCATAGTACATAAAAAAACAGAGGAGGGCAAACTGTACTGTAGTAGATTCTTAATATTCTCCTCATTTTAGGACTGCTGGTCTTACCTTGAGCTGGTTGAATTTGAGGAGGTCACTGTCACAGCTGAAGGAGGACAACAGGCGGCGCTGTTCTGCTCTGAGCTCAGAGCCAGATCTGGATGAATGGGGAACCTGAGCTGAAACACTCTTTCCCTGCATTGATCAGAACATAATTACTGTAAACGACTTTCAGAAGCGAAAGAAGTATACAGTATGATCATTAAGATGAAGAAGTTTGCTTGAATTCTTAACTTTTACTTTTATTTGTTGAATTTGTATGGTTTTGGATTCTGTGTTCAAACAATTATTTTATTTTTTTTACTAAATGGTTTACACATGATTAAATGTAAGCTGTGCAAATACTGAACTTTGCTTTGGTCCACACTGAACATGTTCTGTCAACTCATGTCAATTTAATTTGGGGTTATCTGACGTAGCAACAAGCAGTACAGGGGCGCCACAAGGGTGTGTAAGTTCACCATTTTTGTTCAACTTTTATACAAATGACTGTGTTAGTCAGCAGACAAATCAATATATTCTTAAACTTTCTGATGACACTGTACTTTTCACAAAAGAAGCCAGCACCATGGAATATAGAGCGGCTGTAGAATGGTTTGTCGGCTGGTGTGATGACCGCTATTTGGAAATTAACCTTAAGAAAACGAAGGAGGTCATCATAGACCCCAGGTCAGTGAGCGATAGGAGCTCTGTTGTGGTTTATGATAAAGACATTAAGCAGGTTGATTTGTATTAATATTTAGGGGTGAATATTGATTGTGAGCTTAATTAGAATTGGTGTCAAGTTATTGTGCAAGAATTAATCAGCGATTAAACTTCTAATGTAGACTAAGATTATTCGGAGTGAGCAGCAGCATAATGCTAACTTTTTAAAAAGCAACAATAGAGTCTATTTTAAGATATGGGATTAGTGTTTGGTTTGGGAATCTGACAGTAATAATGAAAACCCAAGTAAATAACCTGATGAGAGTGGCAGGAAAAATTATGGCAATTCAAGAGTTCACACTTAGCTGATAATTGATAATAAAGCGTATCTGGCATGCTGTCCCCGGAGAGAGCCCTGAGCTCAGAATATCCTTGAGCCCGGGGCTCCCTCTCGCTTAAAGGGTGAGAGGAGAGTTTGAGCTCAGGTGAGTCTCGAGAACTCCCCCTGCTTGTGAACGTGTTGAGATATATCTGACTAGAGTTGCCTTAAGATGCTATTTAAAAGTAGTCAATTTACTTATGTTGTATGTTTTTTAGACGGTGTTAGGAAACCGGAGAACCCGGGGAACATGGGGAGAACATGCAAACTCAACACAGAAATGCCGACCGGCCTGGGAAGAGGCCCGAACCAGCGACGTTCTTGCTGTGAGGCAACAGTGCTAACCACTGGGCCACCGTGCCGCCCTATCACAGAAGGGGAGGAGTTGGGGTGGAACGGGGGATTCTTCAAGATGAAGATGACCGGAGCAGAAAGTTCTGGTAATTTATAGTGTGTCGGGATTCATCTGATTGGTGCAACATGCAGAGCTGATGTGGTACCAGCTGTGTTCAACCATAAGCACGTGATCCTCTCAAAATTAGTTTATAAATAAACCCCACTTAAAACACTTGGTTCGCTAAAAGACATCTTTGAGTTGTGCATAATCCAACAAACCCACAAGATTCTATCTGATTCTCCACATGTGCTGTCTTTGGAGTATGAGCTGATGAATTCTGGCAGAAAATACAGGGTCCCGTTATGCAAGTATAACAGATACAAACATTCTTTTGTTCCTTTTCACTTAAATTGATCAATGAGCAAGAAGGGTAGGATGGTCATAGATTAAGATAACTGGATTGGTTGGCATAACAGAGGGCAGTGGGGGCATATTGTATCTTGATTTTATGATTGAAATTGATTTTATAGAACCGTATTTATATTGGGAGGTGTTTTAGGATTAGAGTTTTAATGTGTATGTATGTTATATGTTGTCTTGTTGGTGTCTATGTACAGCAGAACCTTTTTTCTAAAACAAATTTCTCCTATGGGTGCTCTGGTTTCCCCCACAAGTCCAAAGACATGTGGTATAGGTAAATTGGGTAAGCTAAATTGTCTGTAGTGTATAAGTGTGAATGAGTATGAATGTTTTCCAGAGATGGGTTGCAGCTGGAAGGGCATCCGCTGCATAAAACATATGCTGGATAAATTGGTGGTTCACTCCACTGTGGCGACCCCGGATTAATAAAGGGACTAAGCTGACAAGAAAATGAATGAACGAACATTGAAATGTGTTCACGAAACTAAAATAGACTAGAACAAAAAAAATACATTTATGAAACAAACTAAAACTAAACTGAAATGTACAGCACATTTAAAAATAGTGACTAAATAATATTGAAAAATTTATAAATGTAAAACTATAATGACCTTGTTTCTTACCTGAGTGTCTGCAGTAAACTCTTCTGAAGCAGTAAGCTCATTACAGAGATACTGCAGCTTTTCCCTCTTGCTGATGAAGTAATAACCCTCACTGCGTGCACAGCCTGTCACGTGATTCCTGACCCCATCGAACCATCTTCTCGGCCTGTCGTCAGAAGTGCTGGTTGGTGCACCAGAGTCAAGAAACAAATAACAGAGTAATGTGTATTCATAATACCGATTTTACATGAAACATAAAAAAGCACATTTTCAAATACTTTTACTATGGAATGTAAAATGCTTCTAAGGATATGAGGATGTGGGATCCAGCGTGTTCGGCTCAACCAATCAGATTCTTTACCCTCCACCACAAGCCTCTCATAGGAGGCCTTCAGGTGCCGGATCTCCTCCTCATTGACTCCTTTGGTCCACACAGCATGAAGGACCAACTTCTCTCTTCTCTTGGAGCGTGGAGTGAAGATAAGATGAGGAGTCAGTGACGAATCTCTCCTCACATAGGACGACTCTGAAAGCCTTGGAGTCTCAATCTGCTGACGACTGTCATTTGTTTCTTCTGTCCTGATATTTGGGACTCTATCCAAAGGCCCCACATTTTGATTTGAAGAAGGTTTTGTTGTCACACTGCTCACTTGTAAAGATGAATGATTATTTAGATCAGTGGACCGTCTTGACCTCTGTAATTCAATCATTCGTTGTCTTTTTTTAAGACGCTCTCGTCGCCTTTTCGAGCGTGCCCTGTCCAAATGAGGTTTATGACTATTATTTATGCTAAAATTGTTTGTTTGTGTGTCTGATTGTGTAAAATCAGTGCTACGATGGTGTTGTCCATAAGTCGCCCGCTCTCTGTGTTCAACATTTCTTTCTCTGTGGTTTAGCACAGGTGGAGACAGAGACATGTCTCTCCCTGGGGTCCTTGGGATCCCGCTGTCAGCAAAAGAAGACAGAATGGGGTTGCAGGGGCTTTCCAGTCTTCGCGAAGGCTCTTGTGGTGGTGTTATTCTTTCAGAGTGATAAACAAAACCTGGATCATTGAATCTGCCTGGTGTTTTTGGGATTTCCTCATACCCAGGATATGACGACAGGAGAGGAAGACGGTAGTAAACCGGTGAGGATGGAAGTTCCTGGATGCCTGTAGGAGATGGAGGAGGTGGTAGTGGTGTTGGTGGTCCTGGTGGTAAAATATTCTCCTCCTCATCCTCCAGTTCCAGACATCCACCAGGAGTGTGTGGCAGATCCACCTCCTCGACAGCTGGAGGAGAAAATCTCCATCCCATCTCCAAGTCAGGGTCACTGTCAGACAGGGATCCAGTGGGTGTGATGGGTCTGAGGTGGACAGGATCCTCCAGCGTTTCTGTGACAACTCTCTGGTCTTCTGAGTCTGTAGTGTACTGGGTCTCCAAATCATCTGAAAGCACAAAGATACTTGATGCAACTAACAATTACTGGAGGATTTGTTATTTAGTTGGATTTGATTGATCTGATGTTCCAAATATGAAACTCTATGTGTAAGTCTATTTGTTTATGCTATAATGTAAATTGGCTACAATAATGGTTTAAAACGTAAAGATTGCAATTATGATGTAAAAAAGTAAACAGTTATAGTTAAAAGTTAAAATGCTTGTATTATCATAAATATGTGATATGTTTGGAAATGCATGTATTATCATAATATAAAAGTGCTGTTTTAAATGAAGATGTCTTCTCAATAACTTTATTAAAGCACAAAAACCTGATTAAATGATGCTAAAAACATTGTTATTATTATTTTTTACCAGATTTTGCCCAATGGCTATCCCAACAACATTTTACTCACATAAATGTTAAATTTCAGATGAAAAAAAAAAACGAATGAAAAAAAAAACATTTAAGGGAGCTAACACTTTTTCACACCACTGTGTGTGTGTGTGTGTTTAAGTGATTATAATTTAATAATATAATAATAAGAATTTAATAATAAAAGAAATATGGGCCAGGTCAGTATTCTCAGTAGTAAATAAATGGAGAACTTTTAAACAAATGTTACTATAAGGAAAGTAATTAAATGCTATATTTTAATAAAAAGTCAATTTTTTTAGAGCTTGGGATTGTTGGTAGGGGCGACACGGTGGCGCAGTAGGTAGTGCTGTCACCTCACAGCAAGAAGGTCGCTGGTTCGAGCCTCGGCTGGGTGAGTTTGCATTTCTATGTAGAGTTTGCATGTTCTCTCCGTGTTCGCGTGGGTTTCCTCCGGGTGCTCCGGTTTCCCCCACAAGTCCAAAGATATGCGGTACAGGTGAATTGAGTAAGCTAGATTGTCCGTAGTGTATGTGTGTGAATGAGAATGTGTGGATGTTTCCCAGAGATGGGTTGCGGCTGGAAGGGCATCCTTCATTCCGCTGTGGAGACCCCTGATTAATAAAGGGACTAAGCCGAAAAGAAAATGAATGAATGAATGGGATTGTTGGTGATTGTACAGGTGGTAATGGCCAGATTGAGTACCTACAAAATAAACAAAGAAAAATTAAGTTAAAAAAGATTTAGGACCTATAACACAATATTTTAGTAGATTTAAGAGCCCATATTATGGATTTTTGAAAATGACCTTCCATGCAGTGTGTTACACAGCTCTAAGTAAAGTGAAATGTCCAGCTAAGGCTTAAATCTGAAAGTGCAAAGTGTTTAAAACGATTGATTCATCTATAAAAGAGTCGACTCATTGTTGTTTAAATGAATCGTTATTAGAACGAGTCTTTAGCCGTTTCGGCTTGACGTCAACGCGAAACATACTAGTTGCGCGCGCAGACCCCGGGAAAATTGAACTTCCCGGCCCCGCCCACAGACAGGAAGAAAAAGTGGAAGGCAACAATCACTGTATTGCAGTAAGTGTTGTAGCATAACCAGCGGGAGAGCAGTGACGTGTGATCTGAGTAATATCTGAGTAAAACTTTATAGTGTTAGATGGCAGTATAAAGATTTAGAGAGAAGTTATTGACAGCTTTTGTAGCGTTTTGCTCTTTGCTCTTTGTAGACGGTCCCTAAGGATTGGTCTCTGCCGCCTGCGCATACAGTTTAATATAATGCGTCCAGCGCGTAGCAAAGCTAATTTTTAGGAAAATAAGGTTGTAGGTGATTGTATACATTGCGACGGTTGAAAAGAGGTGCTATTTGTGTAGGAACAATGTTTCGGTCATGAGTTATTGATCCGGAAAACACGAATCTGCAAATCTGTTTCTAACTTTACTGAACTCATCGGCATTCCGGTTAAATCATGACCCGCAGACGCTATGCTCTGAAGTGCGAGGGAAAAGCTATGTTCTTTTCCCTACCTGGAAACCTCTTTTCCCTACCTGGAGTGGTTGAGGTTTTTTTTGGTAAAATACCTGAGATATATAGCCCCAGTATGGTGCTGTGTTCGCGTCATTTCTCTGAAGGGAGCTACATCAATCTATACGCTTACAACGCGGGATTTGTTGCAAGGTTGTTGTTAAAGGATGGATCAATACCCAGTTTATTTGGACCAGCGTGTTCTTCCAGTCTTGTTCTCTGTAACAAGGTAAATATGGATGTAGTTGTCTGTATTGTGTTTGCTCCGTGCAGCATGTAGCGGTAGCCATTTAGCTTAATGCCGAATGTAACTATTTGTTGGCTTACAATAGTCCATGAAGTGTTAATTATTACTGAATGTTTGTTGTTATGATGAAGAATATAGCAATACGCTGTTGTACAACTGCAGTGATGTTTTTCAATATGTTCTGGCATTGGGCTGCTGACATGGACGTGACGTGGTGACGTGACGTGGTAGCGTCACGTAAAGGAGGTGCTTGGGAAAAAAGACTCGCTCAGACGATTCATATGGGAGTCGGTGGGAAAATGAGGTAAAAATAAATAGATATTATGAGACATTGAAAGGGTTTTTTAACCTTGCATACATATCATCCTGTTGTTTGGGACTTTAAAAAGTGAAATTTAACCATCCTCAACCCAACATATGGGCTCTTTAAGACTTTTTAAGGCTTAAATTTATCTTTTGAGATTTAAGACCCCGCGTATACCCTGATATACAGTACATAAACTTATATAAACTTAAATTGATATATATATATTTGAAATGAAATAAGAAAGTACCGTAATTACAGGAATGAAGACCTTATGGAAATACCACTAACAAATTTTATAGATTTAAGAACAAAATAAATACATTTTGTTCAATCTTTTATAAGGGATAGTTCACTCAAAAACAAAAGTTGTGTCATAATGTTTGAGTTTTTTTTTCTTCTGTTAAACAAAGAAAAAGAGATTTTGAAAAAAATTGGAAACCTGTAACCACTGACTTTCATAGTGTTTGATTTTCTTACTATGGATGTCAATGGTAAAGGGTTTCCAACCTTTTTTTTTTAAATATCTTGTTTTGTGTTCGACAGAAGAAAAAAACAAAAACATGTTGGAGTAACTCTGGTAACAGCTTGAAAATAAAATTTTAATATCCTGAAAAAAAACTAAATATCTTAAAAACTAAGTTGTAAAAAATGTATCTTATAAAAAATAAATAAAGAAATAAAGAATTTGTATTTTAGGAGATCTGATGTTGGGAATGAGTGATGAATCAGTTACATTTAAACCCCTACCTGATAATCCTCTGTATGTAGGGGAAGGTGGGCTTGGCAGCTCTGACTCCTGACCTGAGAAGAATATCACCGGATCTGGGAGCTTCAGTTTGTTTGTCAAACAGTGTTTAACTGGGTCCTGTAAGGTGTATCTGAGAGGCTCAGGCAGTTTCAGACCCTGCATGTACACTCGTACACTCAGCTCCTCCTCTGGGTCTTCCACTTGAGCTTGATCCCAATCTGAAGCAGAACCAATAATCATATTTTTTAACAATGATGATTAAATAATTTATTAATGTTTTAATGTTTAAGTGCTACAACTTCAAGATAACAGTACAAAAATCTTTATTATCAATCTGCATATTTCAGGATATTCTATCCTCTGTTCTATATTCTAATATATAAAATGTTCATTAAACGATTAGTTCAATTCAAAATGACCTTTGTTTACTTTAACCATTTACTTACCATCATGTCTTTACAAACCCATAAATCTTTTGTTAATCTTCAAAACAACTATTTTCAACCAATTATCACACTAAATTATGATTCTTAACGCTAAATTATGATGCTTAACTATTTTGTGGTATCAAACTTGACTTCTGTGTATATATATATATATATATATATATATATATATATATACATTTTCCGAGTTTTTGTGAAAGATCCTACAAATATTACTGAAAATAAATACAATTATAAATAGAAATTTAAATAGAAATTTGTGTTCCAAATATGAAAATATTTATTGTATGTTTCAAAGAACATGAGTTGAGGATGACAGGATTTTTCGTTTAGTGATGAACTGAGTATATCTTGTCCATTCAGTGGCCTCTAGTGGAAAAAAATAGTATGGTTTTGCTTTCATTTTGGACACCTAGAGGCTGATTTGTGCTTTATGTCAAAACCGAAAGTCAATGAACTAACCAAAAAAGTCATTGTCTACATCACTTTCGATTGAATCTGGAGCTGACGGGGTCACAGGGGGTTCGAGATCTTCTTCCCAGTGAGTAGAAGATAAGAAAACGGGAGTGCGAACCATCTCTTGGTTTTCATGATCATCCTCATCTGAAGAAATCCATATAGTCTCTACTACTCTTCTGTCCTGGTGTGGAGCTTCAGGAGAACATTGACCATCTGACTGATCGTCCTCAACAGAAGACAGAGATGAGGACTCGTCGCTTCCGTCATCTGAGGAGACAAAGACAGGTCTAGAGGAAACTGGGGAGTCGATTACAGATGGAGAAGAAGCTGAGGAGCGAGAGGCACTTCTGGGAGAGGCTAAAGAGTCGTATCCTTGGCTTTTAGAAGCAGATGAATTTGAATGGCTGAGAGTATCTGAGAGATAAAAAGGAAAACATAATAGAGTTGTCAGACCAAATGTATAAAAATAGATGTTAAATGAAACTATCATATTTGAAAAAGTGCATATTTGAGGATGTGTTTGTTTATATTTATACAGTGTCATACAAAAGTATGAAGTCTGAGTATGAAGTATAAAAGAAAAGTCTTAGCCTCATAAAGAATGAAATATCAGTAAACAAGCAAAATTGTAAATATTTAATATATTAAATGTAAATAATGCCAGTAATTGTATGTAACAATGAACAGATATCATGAATACCTGTATCAGTATCTTCATCATCAATGATAACACAGGGATCACTCCTCTTGTCTTTACCAACATTTTTAACTTCAACCTGAAAAAAACTAGACATCATCAAACTGTGCCCATCAATACAGTGTTATAGAATTTTATATTATGAACAAATCTTTATTTTATTGAAACAATACCTCATCACATAAATGAACTTGATCTGGTTTTGGATCCTCCACCTGCTCTGAATTATCATCATCGTCCTCCTCTTCACTATCTAAAGCCAAAGGCCTGGAATGCCTTCGTTTCACCATGGCGTCTTCACTGGCATTTAGGACTGTGGCCTCATCAACACAATCTGGGGCTGTTTGCTGCTCCGACCCTTCATTAAATAGATGTTGGAAATATTTTGTCAGTGTACACAATCTATTTTATACAGTTCTTTTGTTAATGTTATTGCAAAACTATAAAAGCCTGTTTCCTTCTGATTTTTTCTGAAATAATTCAAACTGATATTTTTCCACACTTTTCCACACAGAGCCACTTTTCCAAATGGCTTAAATGGCTCATGGATTAATAATATTCCAGTTAAACTACGTAAGTTAAATTCAATATTCCTAACAGTTGTTTAAAATGTAAACAAGATATTGGAGCCCTTTACCACTGAAAGTGCATTAAGATTTAGAAATTTTGAAAAAAATTAATAAATAAAAATGGGTAGATTGACTGAATTTTTTTTCCTTTCAGTCCCACATTCTGTTTACTTCATATAGATCTAATACATTTTTGTGGTATACACTAATAAATGCAAACTAACTGAGTTTGCTCTAAAATTAAATAAGATGTACTTTTCTGATGTTCTGTAATGTTCTCTTGTATATGCAAATAATATGTTTTGAAAAAAGTCAATGTCAAACTAACCTTCATCTTCAGAGTGTTCAAGACCAGGCGAAGTACAGATCCTTTTAACATCATTGGAGGCCTGACCTGATGGATCCTTCCTCTTTAACCAAGCATAAAGACAAATCAGAAATCTTCATTCATTTTCATGATACAATTTTATAACAAACCCAGTGGTTCTTAACCAGCTCACTGCAGGGCCTCAGTAAACTATTAAAATAGTGCAAAATAACTGAAAAGAATATTTTATTAATTTTTAATACATATTTTGTTATTGATCAAACAGTGGATCCCACAATCCAAATACACACCTAATTTTAAACTACTTGAAAAAGTAATTATTTATATGTAAGAGAAAAACCTCAGCTAGGTATTTCAAAGCTATTTTATCATTAAACGTCGCAGGGCAATACAAACAGGACATTGTATAATGTTTTTCTACATAAAATAAATAAGTATATAAAAGTACCATGTTTGTACCTTAAATGATGGCAGTTTAATGGCACCACGTAGACTCTTTATTTTTCCTGAGTCCAGTATACAGCTTTCACCCACAGCAGTCCCAAATCTCAGGCATTCCTCCATCGCTCGGAGTTTGATGTCTTTATTTCCCCCTGATTTAACAGCTGGGGCAGATATCTAGAGGATCACAACATGATTTTTAAAAGGTTAGTTCACCCAAAAATGAAAATCCCATTGTTAATTAGTCACCCTCATATTATTTCAATCTCCTGAGACTTCGTTCTTCTTCCACACGTTAAGATATTTTAGATTAAATCCAAGACCTCCCTCAGTGTCCTGAGACATTCAAACTCCAAAAAACTCCAGAAATATTGTCAAAACATTACTTGGAGTAATCATAAAAAGCTCCAAAAACACTTTTTTGTGAACACTTTGTTCGCCAATGTTTTCTCTTTCTTGTCAGGGTGTGCATTTACTATAGGCAATACGGCGCAGTGTTTTCTTGGAGCTCCATATGATGAGACTGAATGTAATGTTAATGTTTAAATGTAATGTTCTGGCAATGTTGCCTTCTGAAGATGAACAAAGATCTCAGCGATATGAAACAACATAAGGATGAGTAATGAACAAACAGAAACTAATACTTTAAAGGAAAATAATATTTAAATCACATCATCTAGTTCAACATTACGTCTGAAATAAGAAACAAATCCCACCTTGGCTGCCTGTTCTTTGTCATCCCACCACTGATCAAATGCTTTGAAGGCCACAATCTCAATCATCCTGCGGTGTATGTCTTTCTTTACAATGACGCGCAGTTCAGAAGCAACTACACCCAATACACCATCTACTGTGGCCTTATGAGGTGACTCTTTCATGGGGACGTAACCCGGTGGGGGCACTGAAGGGTCAAACCTGGGAATGAGAGGGGGAGGCCAGGGTGGCCTGTACCTCAACATAGTCGATGAACACCCAGCAGAAGGGTAAGGTGGGCGATGAGTCATAAAACTGACGGATTGAGGGAGGAAAGCAGATGAGAATGAAGTTTGCCCATGTGTTATTCTAGTTGGAATAGGAAGAGGTGCCAAACTTGTCTGCCAGTTTGATGGCCTACAGACTTGCTTGACGGTTGAAGGAGGATACAATGACCCAGATAATGTAGGCAGAGAATACCCAGGTAGCAAGGGGTAGTGACCAGATGGGATTGGAGGTGGGGGTATTTCAGACATAGGAGGAGTTGAAGAGCTCCTGTTGCTGCATATCACTGGTATTCTAGATGGCTCTGAAGTATCTTGATCTTCATTTGGATTGACCTAGAAAGGAGTTTGGTATTGATGAAAAATGTGTTAATGCTTTATTATATAAAACATTATCTTAATCTAAAGGAGTCTTAATGTTAAAGAATGTATATATGCAGTGATCGGCATATATAAGTACACCCCTCACAAATCTATTTTTTTAAATTCATATTTTAATAGGAAGTTATACAATATTATATTTGTGCATATACATTAATTACATTTGTGCAGCTACATTAGTCAGTACTAAAGCCAAATCTGGAGCTTATCTAACAAAATAACTTACTATAATGGTCCAAAAACTAGTACTCAAATGTATATGTTATAGGAAATTATTAAATACTAATTTAAAAGAGAGGAAAAATCAGGGAAATCAAAAAAAAAAATTTAAGTAAGTTGAAATTTTGTAGGTTGTAATTTTTTTTTGCAATATTTTGCTTGAATTTACTTTAATTCTCTTTCAATGTCTAAATATGTTTGTTGACTAAAATATTATTTTAATAAATATATCTGTGGGGCGCCACGGTGTCGTAGTGGGTAGCATGATCGCCTCACAGCAAGAAGGTCGCTGGTTTGAGCCAGTTGGCATTTCTGTGTGAAGCTTATATGTTCTCCCCATGGTTGCGTGGGTTTCCTCCGGGTGTTCGGTTTCCCCCACAAGTCCAAAGACATGGGTAAGCTAAAATTGTCCATAGTGTATGAGTGTGAATGAGTGTGTATGGATGCTTCCCAGAGATGGGTTCAAGCTGAAAGGGCATCCGATGGATAAGTTGGCTGTTCATTCCGATGTGGTGACATCAGATTAATAAAGGGACTAAGCCGAAAAGAAAATGAATGAATGAATAAATAAATATATATGTTTAATAAATCTGTTTTGTTTAAATTCACCAAAACACATTACCTATATTCACTGAGATATGGATAAAAATATGCATTTTCAAAATGGGGTGTACTCAATTATGCTAAGCACTGTATAATTCAAGCCCTGCAAATGTACTAAGTGTACAAATAAAAGTACTATGTACTCAGAAGGGTTGTGTGCTTTTCAGAATTTTTTTATGATTTTTTAATTCTAAATTTACAAATTTACGAACTTTTATCTGAGGAAGCAAATAGGATACAACTGAATTAATTTCAATTAGAATGTTCAGTAGAGTTAAAAAAAAACTGAAATAAAAAAAAAACTTTTACTAAGGTACAAGAAATGACCTGGTTGATAGTTCATTAACCTTAAAGGGTAATTTTACTCAAAAATAAAAAATGATATAACAAAAATATCCAGCATATACAAGAATTTAAACTTTTTTGTGTTTCAAAGATGAATAATGCCTTTCGGATTTGGAACAGCATGAGTTTATGTGAATTATTAAATTCCATTATTGACACATTTTTAAGTGTCAGTTTTAACTCTTTAAACATGTATTGGCTATGAGATAATTGAGTGGGTGAAAGAAAGGTTAGATGGATGGATCAGTTACTTACAATGGTGCTGGAGGACATCTTTGACAAGGGCTTCTTGGGTGACTGAAGTTCATTTTTGTCTTCTGCCACATCATTGGGTGCAGTGGGACCCAGATCCTCCATTCCAGATAAACTTTCTCTTGGATAGGAGCCAGCATCTCTAACAATAGAGGATGTTTCAACATAATTTAGGGAAACATCAGTAGTCAGCGACTGAGAGGGGCTGGGGGCTCTGGAAGAGTGCTGAGGATGATCACTCTTTTCAGTAGCAGTCTCTGAGTCTGAACTGTCTTGGTTCAGAAGCGGAAGAACCGGACTTCCAGCACTAAGAAGCATCTGAATACGAGAGTCCAGACTGTTAGGCTGTGACTCTGGAGCAGGAAGTTCAGGAGAAGGACACTCAACTGTGGGCTCTGAAATATCTCCAGTGGTTTCAGTAGTAGAGCTCAGTTTTGGGACATACGAGTGAGAAGATTGGGCTTGTGATGGACAATGATTTTCGTTCACATCATAGGTTGTATTGCTAAGTACAGGTGAAGCAGTTCCAGTTAAAGTATTTTCTGAAGCACTTACATTTTTCTGCATATCAGGATGAATGTGATTATCAGTCTTCTGAGGCAGTTTCTCAGAGTAAGGAAGAGATAGTGGATCTTTAACAACAGATCTGTCATTAACACTGAGCTTATCTAAATATAAAGGTGTGGTTGGAGTTTCCTGAAATTTGTTGAAAGTTACTTGATTTGTCGCAGGTCCACGGTGGTAGTGACCTCTCCGATATACAGGTCTGTGTATGTAGTGGCGGTGTTGTGGCCTCCGGTTATATGCATTTTGGTACTTGCTCTCAAGAGGTCTGACCCGATGTCTTCCGCGAACATGATTACTAAGATGAGAATTGCCGCCTGGGGTTCTCAGCCTATTTGAGAAGTTGCTGTTTTGAGAGGGAGTCCCACCTAGCATCCAAAAGTTTTGCACAGCATGTTGAATAGTGCTAGGTTTATTTGAAGCTGATTGACCAGACTGAAAATGTGAGATGTTCGGGGTGGATTGTTGAATAAAAGAGACACCGGGGCCACTATTTATTAGTGTAGATTCATTTGGAGTCCTCTCACACTGAGATGGTGTGCCTGGTCTACTGTGGGTCACAGAAGGGGTGCGAGGAGTATCTTGGTATTGAGGCGTTTGCCAGAAGCTACTGGGAGTGTCCTGATGCATGCTGGAGTAGGCGGTATCCATAGATAAAGGAGTAGAACAATCCAGAGAAGGGGAGCCATTACATATTGAGGATGAGGAGGACAATGTGTATGACAGCTTCTTCAGTGATTCACACTCCTGAAAAATGGAAAAGACTTTATAACAACCTGTATTCTTTGTGCGGATGTCTAATTCTCACATGTCTGACATGATGTTACACATAAGAGTCATGCTTTTAGGTGAGATTAGGGGCTTTTGCACTGGGTGTTTACAGGAACTCAATTATAGGAACTAGCCCCAGGCCCAGTTCCCCGAGAACTAAATGTACATCATCGGGGCTGAGAAAAGATCCCAACATTACCTTCAGCTTTCTGTAGGAGAATTTCTTGTAAGATTTAAAATATTGTGCCATTGTTTCGTACATTTTCATATATTACACTGCTATAGTTTCTACTGTGCAGGATAAGACACTTCTATGAAATAGGAGCTAATTTAGCTGACACAAAATAAACTTCATAGAACAAAAATCATTTAAAGTTCCTGCCATTCGACCATGGCAAAAACCATGTACTTTCACCAACAGTTCCAGGAACTATGAACATGACAACTATACTAACATCAGAAAGTATTTTTGGTCTTCTACTCACAATTAAGGAGTCTGATGGTGACTGAGGCCCCCAGGCCTCTTCTTCAACAGGGAGAGTAAAAGGTGTATATAAACCATTAACAATCATCTGGAAGTATCGATTCCTCTTCAAACCTAAAACCAGTCAATGATGGCCAGCAATCAAGCAGTGAACGCAAAGTAAATTGTAAATTACAAAGGATTGCATAGAGATGTTTATGAAAGCCTTTATTGGGAGGATTTCCATAAAGTATTATGAAAAACAAAAACTGATTAAGCGGTGGAAATGTACTTACCTTTGGGGTCAAGCTCCACGTGGATGTTGTTTCCCATCACAGATGTTTTGTGGAGATTTTTTACTGCATTATTTGCTGCTTTTACAGATTCAAAAACAACCTTCGCTAGTCCTAAATGTTTCTTGTTCTTTGGATTATAAAAGACTTTCAAATCTTGAATCTCTCCAAAGCGTTTACACATTTCAGATAGGAATCCATCTCTAATGTTGTCATTAAGCCTTGCAAATGTCAACTCTTTAGGTGCTCCGACATAATACTCATCAACCTAAAAAAAGAGCCATATTGACAATTTATTTTAGTATTTCTAATAGATTTGAAAACAACTTAAAAATAAAAATATAAACTTGAACTCTGAATGTTGTTAAATAACTTGTTTGGCATCTCAGAGAGCTACGGAATAAAATATAATTACATTTACAAAATAAATAATCGCATTTTGTGCACACTGTACTTTTGATCCCAAACACAATGTTACTATGTTTATATCACAAACATGTTTTGTAAAAATATTTTGTAAAACTTCAGTGTAAGTACATAGGGTGTACCAGGTTATAATGTAATATTAAATTAAACAATTAAAAACGAAATTAATAAAAACAATTATATTTAACAAATAAAATTTTTAAGTGAACCTGGAAATGAAATAATTTTATTTTTATTTAAATTTGTGTTATGTATTATAAGATGTATTCTTCTTGCAAAAGCAAACCATTATTCATCATGCATTTTATTTATGTTATAACCAGTACTAACCTTGAATTTGGGGACTGTGAGATCTGTGTTTTTGAATTTTGTCCAAAAACGAGTAATTCTCGGATCTCGTACAACATCCACCGGAAAACATTCAGGATGCTAACAGACAACAATTTACGCTTTATTTGTACAATTCAGAACACAACTAAACTCCCTTATGAAAATGAATTATGGTTATATTATAGTAAAAAACCTATTAACCATATTGTTTGGCAGACTGGTTACCCTTAATATACAGTAGCCTCACTTTTTTGTGCAGTAAACTGTTTTGTTACAAATAGGTTATAATGGTTAAACTATAGTGTAGCAAAACTATAAAGAATTTGTTAATAGCCATGTTTTTTAAATAATTATATTTGTAAAAACCATATGGTTTATTTTCATCAGGGCTTTTAGTTTTATGTCATTCAGCTTAATAACTAAAATGACATTTATATAAACATTAGCAAAATATCATTGATCTCCTTGAACTCTGATGTACTCACCGGTTCGCTGAAGTGCTGTCCATCATAGCGGTACACTTTCTGACTTCCGCTGGTCAAACCAGGATCAATAATCAGTTTATAACAACTCCAGTTTGGAGCTGCATCTTCCAGGGGATCAAAACTGTCGTTATTTATTAATTCATCTGAAACAGAAAATCACAGAAGACGGTCAAAAGAACCGTCAGCACACGACGGAAGCTCTGAGTCATGAATGAAAATAGTACATGAAGGCCTAACGTTACAAACAGATCTTTTGAAAGCGCTTTAGATTTCTTACCGTTAACTTTCCGTTGACCCTCCTTTTCGACGCTTTCGCACATGATTCGCAGTCATTGTACAATGTTAGAAATGTCTCGTTATGTGACGCTGATTAAAACGATATTTCCAGTAAATAAATGAGAGGCTGTTGTTGTCAGGAGTACAGTGTGTGTCTTGCGTGTCTCCCAGGAGGAGCAGCTCTCATCACCGCTGCACAACAGGTGGGAGGAACCTGCCGCCACACCCGCGCTGCTCAGGACACACACACACACACACTCAACATCACTGCAGAACAGCGGTCCTGCTGTTCACATCAGAGAAAACAATACATTTAATAAATAAGTGAAATAAATAAATGGGTTGTTGACGTGACGTTGCAGTCACTGTCACACACATAAAATCAATATAATATAATCAATTTTATCATTTAAATGTTTAACTTTGTTATAAATCCTGCTTTAGCCTATTATTTTTACTTTACAGTTTTGAGCCAAATCTCAAAACTGTTCAATAATGTAATAAATTAGAACTCTTATAAATAAAAAGTAAATTGTAAAATAATTCATAGATTGATCATGCCTGATTTTACAAGCTATTTTAGTTAATGACAAAACATAATTGTTTTTCCAGCAGACCCCTTGTTATAAAAAACAGTTTTATTGCATTTTTTCTTTTTTTTACAGTTTTGATACAATTCCAAAACTGCCTGTATTGTGATTGTCTCAAGGGTAGTTCGATAAATTACAACTCTAATAAATTAAAAAGAATGAATGCCTCAGGCATAAATTTACACATTACACATTTCTAAAACATAGGAACTTGATACATTTTGTCACTGAAAACACAGAAAGTCTTTTTGTTTCTAAAAACCAAGAATGTCATCCTTCATGATACCTGGTGATTTTAAATCAGCAATTCTACAGAAGCATTGAGGACCTCATTCAAGATCAAAGCCATATGACTGGCACCTCAGAATTAATTTTTTAGAACCAATATAAAACTGATTTTTGTTGTTGGTGTGACACCCCTATTTATAGATAATATTCAAGATGGAAAACAAAACTATTCATAATTTCATATAAGGAATACATTTTAAGTGCCCAACAATCAAGATAAAACACTTTCATGCTATTTGTATGTTTTAGAGCTGTTTTTCTTGCAATGTCACATTTTTACCTTACAGTTCAGCAAAGATTAAAACAAAAAAAGATTGAATTAGTGAGCCCTTATATTTTATCAAACATCAAACTACATAGATATAACAAGATATAGATATAGATATAACATTTGCATTTTAAGACGTTAAACTGAATAAAATCATAAAAATATGTTATTTTTTGAAAATGATGACAATGCACTGTTACTTCAATGTAATAATTATTCAAGACCGTCTATAATATGATAATAGGCCTTTGGATTTTTCATTAAGACAAATTCTGCTATATCTCGGGTAAACTGTGATATGATTTATGTAATGGTCTTACAATTTACTCAGGGTTACAACAATCCCTATAGTCTATCTTTAAGAATACAATCTCCTGGGATGGGGAAATGTTGGTACTTTCCTGCACAGACACAATTATTCAAATGTTGTACTGAAAACCATCATCATAATGGCTGACTGTATGAAGAATGCATTACATGACCATGCACTAAAATAGAACTGCAATTTTTTAAAACTATTTTTAACTAATAACATCACTGTAAACATATCACTTTATTTTGTGTGTATGTTCATCAGATACTTCATCAGATACAGACACACTATTTAATTTCTAGCATGCTTCATGTGGGCAAAATGTGAAAGAGTTCACATTTGACTTTGACTATGTAATCCAGACGAAAAAGCAATGGATGGTAATATGAGACCTACTGAAAGAGAGTACGAGCCTTGGCTGGGTCAGTTGGTATTTCTGTGTGGAGTTTACATGTTCTCCCCATGTTGGCGTGGGTTTTCTCTGGGTGCTTCGTTTTCCCACACAAGTGTATAGACGTGTATAGGTGAATTGGGTAAGCTAAATTGTCCGTAGTGTTATCTATGTGAATGAGCCTTTATGGATGTTTCCCAGTGATATAGGTTGCAGCTGGAAGGGCATCCGCTGCGTGAAACATATGCTGGATAAGTTGGCAGTTCATTCCGCTGTGGTGACCCCAGATTAATGAAGGGAAAAGAAATTGAATGAATGAAAGACTTATGTCATTCTGGTCTAAGGCCATTTAATTCTGATTAGTGCGATAAGAAATTTCTTTTGCCTTCACACTCAAACATACAACTGAATAGTTATGCGGATGAGATGCCATAGCATTTGTGTTCTTTGTGTGAGGTTTAAATGGCTTTGCAAATAAACATCTCTCATTTTATGTGAAACCTGTTACCAGAGCAAGCTGTCTGAAAAGAAAACAACAAATCCATGCTGGAGGAAAAGCTGACAAGGTTTCCAGTAATGTACTGGTGGTCATACAATGGAGATTTAATTGTGTTAGGGTCGCTGCTCCTCGGCTGATGTGATGCCCTATTATTAAACCTGTCATATCAAATAAAATTGTGTTGGAAATTCCATACTTATTTCCTTCTGCATGCTTACATTGCCTCTGAACAATGTTAAGCTATGCATATAGTGTGTGTGTGTGTGTGTGTGTGTGTGTGAGAGAGAGAGAGAGAGAGAGAGAGAGAGAGAGAGAGAGAGAGAGAG
>CAIGQQ010000306.1:1595286-1633710 GCA_903798035.1 Danio albolineatus
GCAGCAGAAGAGACCTCAGCACTGTCGTCAGACTCCAAACAGGCAGCTGCAGAAGAGACCTCATCACTGCTGTCAGACTCCAAACAGGCAGCTGCAGAAGAGACCTCAGTACTGCAGTCAGACTACGAACAGGCAGCAGCAGGAGAGACCTCAGCACTGCAGTCATTGACCGTAATGGGCAGCAGCGGTAGAGACCTCAGCCCTGCGGTCAGAAGAGACATTGATGCCTTTTTGCCACCTCTTTGATGGGAAAAGATCCAACTCCAAAATCATTCATTCCTTTTAAATGAATCCTTCTCCTTTCCTCTTTTATTGACCATCCACATTACCCACTCTAACACAAACTGGATTTAAATGGTTTTCCACTTTACTTGTAGAGGATTGTGGTGATATACAGTGATGGTATTTATACACACTGACACAATAAGTTTTTGCTTGTTCACAACATGAACTGAGTTGACCCATACATATTTGACTTGTCACAGAGCTACAGAGTGAACAAACTGACAAGCGTTTGCAGTAACATTCAATATGATGTCACATATAGAACTCACATATAGAAGTTTCTACGGTAACCTGTGCAAGTGTCCCACTGGCCCGTTTCATCACATGTTTCAATGTCACAAAATTCTCAGTTTTTACCTGGTACTGTATTTTTGACAGACAAAGAAAGCAATTTATACCAATAATAATAATTATATTTATTATTGAGAAAACAGGACTGATTTAAGGTTAATATCTTGGTTATTCTATGGCTAGCATACAACAGTTTAAGTACAATAACCATGTTGTTTTATTTGTATATTAGAATGTGTCCTGTGCTGTTTTGTTGTTTTCTGGTGTGAAAATCATGTAAGTTTTTACAATTATTTAAAAAAGACTCACTAAAATGTCATTAAGTTGTCATTAAGTCATTAAGTAAACTGTCACTAACGGTTTACATACCAGAAAACTCTTGTCAGGAATATTTACAACAATTTTGATGGCCTGTTAAATACTCATATTGGAGCCATAGATGAGTATGCACATACATAATGTTGTATGAAGGAGCAATAAATGACATGTTTTTTAGGGATGCACCTGGGCAGAAACAGAAAAAAAAAATTGATAAGAATTTAAATCAAAAACATATTTATATATACTGAATTGCAAAAGGTCTGAGAACCGGGAAATGATATATCACAAGAAATATCACAATATGCAACAGCAATATCACTTATTGCGTATTTTCCCAGTAATTTTCTTATTTACTTGTGAACTGATCGACCAAAATGCATCTTGTTTCGACTTCGTAAACATGGCATTAGTTATGTTTACATCACTGAATCACTCCGTCTCATCCACGTTAGCCATCCTTTCTTTTCTCATGATAAGCTTCATGAACTAGCTTTCATACAGTGCATGATCATAGGTTGAAAAAGCCAAAAAATAGTTTGACTTAAAAAAAGGCAATCAAATTGCACAATGGCAAGAAATAATACAGATTGCACCACTAAACACAAAACAAAAGTAACAAGCCTGGTTTAAAAATGTGATGAGTAAATACAGTACGTTTATTTGTGATATATAATTAAGAGTAAAAGTAAAAAGTTGTCAGAAAAATAGTGAGGTAAAGTACTGATACCAAAAGAAATCTGCGTAAGTACTGTAACGAAGTATTTGTACTTTGTTACTTCCCATCTCTGTCTGACACACCTGTATTTTGTACTGTTTTATTAGATGTGAATGGCCTTACAGTATTAACAAAAAAGGTCTCAAAAGAGGGATTTGCTGTAGAAGACTTACTTTGGTTCCTCATGTTTCAGTAAATAGTTCTTAAAAGAACTGTTTCTTTTTTCTTGTGCTTTTTCTCATATGCTTGCTGTGCAGTAAGGGTGTGATAATGGCAAAATCAATTCATCAGCTTTGCTTTGTCTGCTTTTATTTTAAATAACACTGAAACTACAGGTGTCAGTGCCATGTGTAAGTTACCCCATAGAGTTAATGTATCATTTGCTTACCCTGAAGTGGTTCCCTACTTTATGATGTTCTTCATTTTGTTGAACAAAAAAGATATTTTGAAGAAGCTGGAAGCCAGACGTCTAGAGTAGGAAAAACAATGCTGTGGCAAAAGGAAGGCCATTTTTTTTTAAAACATTCTTCAGAAAAATTATATTGCATATGTGACATTAACGTAGCATATACTATCTTATAAATTGCATTTTGTTTTTGTACTTCATAACTTAAATTATAGGGTAATTCCAATAGGCTCCATCATGCAGTGCATGATTATGTACTAACGTGTGATTATGTCTAAACGTGTTTGTTTGCAAAGTGAGTGACCAGACTAATGTCGGTTTGTGCAATAAGTCAGTCAGTTACAGTAGTTTCCATTAGTTAATGTTACAGTTGTAATTGTATTTACTTACAAGAACTACATATGAACAATTATGCAGCATTTATAGTCTTATTACGACATTTATTAATGCATTATTATAATCCCAAGTTGTGGTTGTTACCATTAATGCGCTGTCTCCAAGTTTAGTCTCCAACTAACCATAAATGACTATATTTCAATAACTAACATTAATAAAAATTAATAAATAATAAAATACTTTATTTTTCTATTGTTTGTTCATGTCATTAAGTGAAACAACTAAATGTATCTATTGGAAACTTATTATAAAGTGTTACAAAACAATAATTAAAGTTTTATTGTAGACAAAAAATATCGCACTCCTTTTTTCAGGAATCATAACAATAACTACAGGCATAAATGAATTATAGGATACTAATCAAATTGCATGCTATTGACTGAGGTTTATGGGAATCTGTTTTTATAATAGTACTGCAAACATTTATCAAAATTTACCGAAGTTAATTTGTATATTTCTTTTTCTTTTTTACCTTAGACTTGGTGGTGTTTAAGGTGGAGAGCCAAGAACTGAATGAAACGGAGGAGGAAAATCAGCATGAGAACTATGCTAGAGAAGAAATTTGCTCCCAGACAGAAAAATCCTCCTCACAAAAAAGAGCTCAGAAGACAAGTTTCAAAAAGCGTTTCGCGTGCCCTCAATGTGGCAGGAATTTCACCTACGAAAAAAGCCTTAAAAAACACGAGATAATGCACACCGCACAACACCCTTTCACCTGCCAGCAGTGTGGTAACATTTTCACTACAAAAGGAAGCCTCAAAAACCACATGAGGATGCACACCGGAGAGAAGCCTTTCACGTGCGATCAGTGCGGAAAGAGTTACACACGAAGCAAGACCTTAAAGGATCACAAGAGGATTCACACCGGAGAAAGGCCTTTCAAATGTGATCAGTGTGGAAAAAGCTACATGAGAAGCAAAACCCTTAAGGATCACATGAGGATTCACACTGGAGAAAGGCCTTTCGAATGTGACCACTGTGGCAAGAGTTTTGTACATAAAGTAACTCTCAATTTGCACAAGAAATTTCATTTAAGAGTGAGCCATTTTATCTGCGATCAATGTGGGAAAAGCTTCAAAAGCTCAGAACGCTTAAAACGGCATGGAGCAATTCACTCCGAAAAAAAGCCCTTCAAATGCCACCAATGTGGAAAGGGCTTCCAAATAAAAACCAACTTTAAGGCACACCTGAAATGGCACATCGAGGACAAAACTTTCAAATGCCATCAGTGTGGAAAGTGTTTAAAACATTTAACATCATTTAATTATCATATGCAAACTCACTCCGGCGAGAGGCCTTTCACTTGCACTAAGTGTGGAAAGAGGTTCATTCTTGAAGCACAACTTCGTCGTCACATTAAATGTATTCACACCGATGAGAAGCCGTTTGTATGCCTTCACTGTGGTAGGGTTTGTGAAAGCAAATCGAACCTTAAGATCCACATACAAACTCACACCGGAGAAAAGCCTTTCTCCTGCCCACAGTGTGGAAAGCGTTTCATACACAAAGGGCTCCTAAATTATCACTTGAGGCTTCACATCGGAGAGAAGCCTTTCGCCTGTCATCTGTGTGGAACGGGTTTCAGATATAAAGGACTTCTTAATTGTCACACGAGAAGCGTTCACACCAAAGAGGAGCCTTTCGCGTGCCATCACTGCGGGAGGATTTGTGAAAGCAAATCGAAACTTCAGATTCACATGCGAATGCACACTGGCGAAAAGCCTTTCTCCTGCCATTGTGGAAAACGTTTCGCGATTAAAGGAAACCTTAAGGCTCACATGAGGCTTCACACTGGAGACTGGCCTTACGTGTGCTCTCAGTGTAAGAAGAGCTTCGCTTATCTACGACAGCTGAACAGTCATTTGCAAACTCATTTTGGAGAGAAATCTCAGTGTCGTAAGTGTCGCAAGAGGTTCGCAAAAGCTAGCAACTTTGAAAATCATCTTCGCATCCACCCTGAACTGAGGCCGTATAAATGCGAGTGTTGTAATAAAACGTTTATTTTGACGTCACACTTAGAGATTCACCTGAAAGGCCATGCAGACAAAAGACATCATTTGTGTTCTCTTTGTAAAAAGAGTTTTAAGTGGCTCTGCAATTTACAATCGCACAAGAGATTTCATATCCCGGTGAAGCAAGCAAGCTACTTGAAATGTAAGCAACAAATACAGTTGAAGTCAAAATTATTAGCCCTCCTGTGAATTTTTCACAGTTGTTCCTATATTATTTTTTTCTTTTGGAGAAGGTCTTGTTTGTTTTATTTCTGCTCAAATTAAAGCAGTTTTTAATAGAAAAGAACATTTTAAGTTTAATATTAACCCCGATAAGCTATATTTTTACAATTTCCTACAGAACAAAACTATTAAACAATGACTTGCCTAATTAGTCTAACTTGCCTAGTTAACATAATTAACCTAGTTAAGTCTTAAAATTGCACTTTAAGCTGAATATTAGTGTCTTCAAAAATATCTCCTAATATCAACAACTACCAGTAGTGAGTAGCACGTTCGCCTCACAGCAAGAAGGTCGCTGGTTCGAGCCCTGGCTGGGTCAGTTGGCATTTCTGTGTGTAGTTTGCATGTTCTCCCTGTGGTCGCGTGGATTTTCCTCCCGGGCTCCGGTTTCCCCCACAAATCCAAAGACATGTGGTATAGGTGAATTGGGTTGGCTAAATTCTCCGTAGTGTATGTGTGTGAATGAGCGTGTATGGATGTTTCCCTGAGATAGGTTGCAGCTGGAAGGGCATCCGCTGCATAAAACAAATGCTGGATAAGTTGGCGGTTCATTCTGCTGTGGTGACCCCAGATTAATAAAGGGACTAAGCCGAAAAGAAAATGAATGAATGAATGTTTAGAAATGTGCTAAAAAAATCTTCCTTCAGTTACACAGAAATTGGGGACAAAAATATACAGGGGGCTAATTCAGGAGGGATAATAAATCTGACTTCAACTGTACGTAGGCCTACAGGATAAACACTTGATGTTGTACAAATGTACTTTTGTGTCATGGCTGGACATTTTTGACACTGTTGTGTGGTTATGAGTTAGGGATACTCCTGTGGTACTGAACCACTGTGCCCATACTTTTTTGTGTTTGGCACCCAAATAAATATTTCCACTTTGCAATGACTCATTTGTAGAGAGAGGTACAAAATATTTATTCACATGACAACAGGTTTCTGTATCAACCTAATCAATAAATTATTCGATATTATATCTGCATATAAATATTTAGAGAGAGAGTGAGAGATATTTATACATATTGTGCATCAGTGCAAATAAAAAAAAATACTGTCAGAATTGACTTAAAAATGGTCAAATATGGGTACTTTCGAGCGCCCTTGTACAATCTCTCATTTACAAACCGGTCTTATCTGTTGAGCACATGCACACAATGGCTAATCAGCGGTGTTTAAGAACTTGCTCAACTGTGTTAAGGTTAGCACCAGGAGGTTTACATTTAAGGTATGGTACCAAAGTTTTGGTACTTTTGACAACTATTACAAACTCCAATGAGACTTTCATTTAAATACTTTCTTCTTCGACATGTTTGGCCAGCATTGGCAAAAACTGAACTCCTCCCATCCGTTGACTGATTGAAATTTTGCCAGAATTTCTGCATTGTAAGTCGTTTGGCAGGCTTACATGAAGACCATATCAGATGGGACACCCTACAGACTTGTACACTTAGCAAGCGTGTGCAGCCACAAGAACAAAAGTTAACATGAAGTTTGCCATTTGGGACAGGGCCAGATTTATGCAGTTTTTCTTCTACAATATGAATCAACAACCCCAGGCAAAGCTGCCACCTTGTGGATGAACTAATTATTGCAAAAAAATACTAAAATCATTTATTAATTTTCCTTCGGCTTAGTCTCTATTCCAGAGGTTGCCACAGCAGAATGAACCGCCAACTATTCCAGCATATGTTTTACACAGCGGATGCCCTTCCAGCCACAACCAAGTACTGGGAAACACCCATACACACTTATTTACATACACAGTATGTTTTTGGACTGTGGTGGAAACCGGAGCACCCTGAGAAAACCCACACAAGCATGGGAAGAACACGCAAACTCCACACAGAAATGCCACCTGACCCAGCCAGGACTTGAACCAGCGACCTTCTTACTGTAAGACGACAGTGCTAACCACTGAGCCACTGCCACCTGCAAAAGAAATGATAAAAAATGTAATCAATAATGTTTATGTTCAAGATATGCATATATAGTATCAGTGGTGCAGTTACAAAAACCTGCTGTGTGCCTATACTCTCGTACTATTCTAATCAAATTCATGATACACACACTGTACACAACCACTTACACTAAAGTTCTTTATCCTTTGAACACAATTCAAAACATGATTGGAATTGATTTTGGCAGCTGAACTTATTGCACATGCATCTACAGTAGATGAAATTATATTTTTAACACAAAATCTATGAGTGTAAAGTAATAATATTAAATCATGTTACACAAATAACAGGGTTGTGGTATCCTGTTTTCTGGTGTTTGCTTCATTATTTAATGCCCCCCCCAAAAAACATGTTTTAAACCATTTTGTACCTTTGATGATAGTTGATTACATGCACCTTACCATCATTGGTTCATCATTGTTTTTAACTTAATTTGTGATCACTAATAAAACTTGTACTCTCATCAATGCGTTTGTGGGGCTGCACATTTATACTGATTTTTCCTGTTTAGGAAATATGACTCGTTGTGGAGTTTGAGTTTAATTATTAGTTCAGCAACTAGCAAGTCAGATTGTGAACACGTCTGAAAATTTTTAACAGGAGTCTTTTTGGAGTAGCTTATCAAATTGGTGGAAATGTAAACACTTTAGTTTAAACATGCTCACGTGAATAGCCTGTAAACTAGTGTTGTGCTTTATTTTTCTTTTCTAAATGTCCAATATTCAAATGACCCTAACAATTCTAATAAATAATATTCAAACATAATTACAACTGCATTGGCATTTGAAGATAACGTAATTTATATGTACATTTATAGCCTGTCATTTAAAATTAGAGAGACTTTCATGCTGAATTACTGTGAATCACTGTTTCTGTTATTAAAAAGTAAAGAATGCAGGCAATCAATCTATCAGACCCCGAATCTGCCCCATCTAAACTCATGGCTAAAATTATTTTTACTTCAGTGCTTAATGTACAAGGATGAACAATATAATTAAAATGGAGTGCAAATGAAAAAAAAAAGTGTTTAGATTAGAGTTGTGTGTGTGTGTGCGCGAACGTGTATATAATTGATCCTTTTTCACTTTTTTTGTTCTATTTTTGCATGACAATTCATACTGTACATTTCTCGACAGTGTAAAACTAAATTACTAAAATTAACTAATAACTAAAATTTCTGTCACAAGTTTAATATAAACAAGGCTTTGAATATCAGTCATAAACTGTCAAGACTTTGGAACAATGGTTAAAAATTAATAGACTATATGTTGAGGTGACTGCAAAACTACAGGAAACAATAAAAACTGCAATAAGAATTTTAATGGGTTACACAATTTCTATTGAAATTTGACAAAAGCAACAATGGGGTATATGCACACAGACTTTTTATTTTTAGTCAGCCAGCCCCAGGCCTTCTGGTTAATTGTCATTCCATACAAAATTCCCACGTTTAAGATCTGATTTCTTTAAAAAAAAAAACTGTGATCTTCACTGCCTGGCTGAGATATGACGTTAAGTGGGTATCAGACCAAACCGGAAGCATCCGCGCCATGTCTTTAAAATAAGGTAATTAATTTTACCCCAGTATTTTCAATGTAATTTATAGCCTGCTGCTAATGATTACAACATCGATGCTGTTAAAGGAAGCATATGAAATTGAAAATACTCACATAAAGCTTTCACTTGAAGTTCATCATTGGCTAAAAAACACTATTGTGCATACAGCCTATTGTGAACACTGCTGTGGAGGTTTCTTGCTCGGGTCTCAGTGTTTGATCTTGTGCCAGAGATAATTCATCCAAAAATAAAATTCTGTTTTCATTTACTCACCCTCAGTTTATGACAACCTTTGAGAAAGGTCTTAATTCTACTGAACACAAAGGAAAATATTTAAAGGAATGTCAGAAATCAAACAGATCTTGCCACCCATTTAATTCCATAGTTGGGGAAAAAAACAGTATGTGGGTAAATGGGTGATGAGATCTGAAATTCTTTCAAATATTTTTGAACTATTTAAATGGATACTTCTTCCAAGAAAAGAAAATGTGCTCACTGTTTACTCAACAGTTTCGTGTCAAGTGTGGGTTGGGTAGAATATTCAGTTTGGGTGAACTATCCCTTTAAATTCAGAGAGACCGTCTCATCTTAGCATGAGTGTAGTTAATGTGCTTCACGCTCCCGGTGGTCGTCGGGGAAAGTCCACACAGGCATTTCGCCTGAAGACTGCAGCAGATAAGAAACTCAACAGTACGAATAAGCTCGAGAAGACAGACTCTACTCAACACGGAGAGAATAACACAATGCTTATTTATGTTTATCTACTGCCATGCTTGACAGCTGTAGAAGCAGGTTTGTCAGATTCCAGTTGTTCTTGTTATTAACCTTTCGGTGTGCAGCCTTTGAAAGTACAAACAAACTTAGGAAACTGCGTTGTAGTTACGTTACGTTTCATGAAGACGAAATGGGCTTCAAAATGTTGAATATAACATTTTAATTTTGCTGTTCTATAAATAACATTACGAAAGTGAAAGTAGCCCTATGCGAACTAACGTAGATGCTGAGAATGCGGGAAACGTTCTTTACTGAAAAAAAATTAACCGCTTTGACACATTTGCTAATGTTTTTAAAGGTTCTCACTCTCTGATGGCTTTCGCTACATATATAATCGGGCAAACACCATTTCCAGAGTTCAGCGCTGTGGTGATGCTGGATGATCTGCAAGTGATGTACTACGACTCGATCACACGACAGGCTGTCCACCGCGTTCACAATGATTCTGCACGCGATGGGGAAGAGAATAGTGATGCTGCTGTTATATTTCGTGACATGTACAACGACATGAAAGACAGAGCATTTTATCTGAAGGAGCACCTAAATCGCACTGATGGTAAGAAATTGGACCTTTATACCTTTACTAATGGATAATTAAATGCATAGTTCATCCAAAAAATAACATTTCCTCACCATTCATTTGTTCCAAATACCTGTAAGAGTTTCTTTCTTCTGATAAACACACAAGTAGATATTATGAAGAATACTGGAGCAGCTACTGACATAAGGAAAACAATCAGCAAGCTATTTATTTGTGCTCAACTGAATAAAGAAACTCAAACAGGTTTGAAACAAGTGGAATAAATTTTGCATTATTAAAGGCACAGTATGTAATTTTTTTTCTTTCAAATATATAAAAACCACTGAATAATTGGCTGACTTATGTGCTTACATTATTCCGAATGTTTCTACGAATGTTCAAATTCAGAGAAATAAGCAACTTTATCTAGTGATACAGACTGTGTTCTCTGTTGACATGCTAATGACGTCAAACTCCCTAGAAAACAGAGAAACATAAAAGAAGCTTTAACACAGTGTGTGTTTTTTAGACTGTGCAGAGCAGGATCATTACCCTATAGAACCCTAAATGTATTTAGTTTGAATAACGGTGTTGCTTCTTCACCATATGACAGTGACCAGAAGAAGCAGAAGTGGCCAAATATGGCATAATAAAATCTCTTTGTTTACATGTACGGAGCTGCTGAAGTTACAGTAAACCAGATATAAATATCACGGTTTCACGCTATGACGATATTGTGATTACTGCTCTAAAATATGCTCTTTTTAAACGTCTGGGTGAAAAACAAAATCTTTTTCCCCTTTGAACACAATATATTTTATTTTGAGAAACATTTTAAATATTTTGGTGCATATTTTGAATCCTCGACTTCTGCGTTCTTAATTTGTTTCAAAAACACAGACGTCTTTACAATTTACACCTAAAAAAAATAAAAAGAAAATGTAAATAAAAATATCACCCATACCTTAGGAACGGTATAGCAGAAAATTTTGGCGGTATGAAAACCTTGACTTCCCTTTCTAGGGAACTTCAACACTGCGTCTAACCAGAACGCTAGGGGAACACCTCTTTTATACGTGTCTTGAAGCACATGTGAAATCAATTTAATGAAATTAAGCGGTGACGTCACCACGCGCGGGCACGTGGCGACGTGAACGTCAGACCAGAGAGTATAAAAAGCCTGCTTTAAGCACTCATTGATAACTTCTTTGCTTTCAAGAAGCACGCACATGAATACCCTCTTGCTGTGACCATTCATTACTGACTTTGCATACACAAATACAAAAAACTGACAAACTTACCCTTTAGTGGAAAAAATATGGCAGAAAGAAACTTTAAACGCTGTGTGTCTCCTTGTCCCTGTCTTATTGTGGCTGGTGACACACATGAAATGTGTTTAAGGTGTTTGGGAGAGGAGCATGCACTGGCAGCATTTGAGAATACTGCATGTGTGATGCTTTCTCCCGTAAAGTGCTGCGTAATCGACGGGCGTTCTTCGAGAAGACGCCCGCGGCTCGCGCTCCTCGTGGTTCAGGTCACGCTCATGCCGAGGCTGAGCATAGACTTCGATCATGGGGATCGCAGTTAGATCTTGCAGACGAGATAGAGACGGACCTGGTCCTTTCTCTGCCTTTGTCTATGAGATGTAATCCTCCCTCGGGAGCGTCGGAAGCACGCTCTGTGTTTACTTCCGCGTCTCGTGAGGGGGCGGCTTCCTCCGTTGCCGAGGAAACGGACGTGCCGACGCAGCGTAGGCAAAGAGGGGCGGGGCATCTGCCTCCCCAGTCAGTAGAATATAAGGAGTTAGTGGAGGTTGTTTCACGTGCTGCTGACAGATTTGATATTATAGACTGCCAGCCAGCACATGAGCAGCAACAGCTGCGTTTTATGGGTATGCTGGATGAAAGAGAATTACCCAGCAGAATTGATCCTCCACTGAGGGACCTCCCCTTTTGTCCTGAACTGCATGATGCTGTCACAAAATCATGGAGTAATCCTTACTCAGCTCGTTTAATGACACCTAGAACGGTTATTTATTCAGCGGTTCGTGGGCTGGGGGAAATAGCATGTAAAAATATGCCAATTATAGAAGAAGATTTACCACATCATCTTCGCCCTGATTTAACTTCAGCAAGGGTCCCTTCTTTGTCATCTAGACCATTAAGAGTCACCTCTAGTCTAGTTGGCAAAGCATATATGACGGCTGGTCAGTCTGTTGGATGCTTGCACACTATGTTAGTGTTGCAAGCATATCAGGCTGACCTACTCAAAGAGTGTTTGGATGGTGGGGGAGCAACGCTCGATCAGCTTCGAGAAGCTCTTCGGGCATCAGACTTAGCTCTGAGAGCTACTAATTCCTTCGACAAAGTAAAAAAGCACTCTGGCTCCCTCAGGGGCTTTCTCCCCCCGCAATCAAAAAGTCGGGGGGCTGCTAAAGAACAGCCCCAGCCGTCAACAAGCTCCTCATATCAAGCGGTGCAAAAGGAGAGCGTCGCTTTTCGGGCTCCCCCTCAAAAAAACAACAAAAAAAGAGGGCCTGGAGAGCACGCTCTCAGCCTGAGCCTTCCTCGAAACTACCCACAAGGACGGTAGTAATTTCAAGGAAGGCGAAGGATAAAAGGAAGTCCCGACGTGTTGGGAGTCAGGCTTCCCAGGGCCCCTCCCCCGTTCATCGGGAGCACCATTCGGTGCCCTCCCTGAAGCAGGGTCCGATGAGAAAAGGGCAGACCACCTCACCACTTACAGTGGTGGGGGGCTCTATGTCTCCCGGGGTGGGCATTCCTCAGTGTCTGAGGGCATTGGGGGCCCCACCCCCTCTTCAGAGGGCCCAAAAGCAACCAGAGGCCAGTCTCGAGAGACGGGTACCCCTAGTACATTTTTTGGCAGCGTGGAAACACCTGCCGATGGTGTCTCAGGGGGTCCTGTTCATGGTGAAAAACGGCTACAAAATACAGTTTTTGTGCACGCCCACCTCACTTCAATGGTGTTACACCCACCGTAGTGAAGCCAGAACAGGCTCTGGTTATGGAACAGGAAGTACTGGCTCTGTTAAGAAAAGTCGCGTTAGAGCGTGTTCTCCCACTCGACAGAGAATCGGAGTTTTACAGCCGGTATTTTATAGTTCCCAAAAAGGATGGGGGACTACGTCCCATATTAGATCTGAGAAATATAAATCGGTCGTTCAGGGCCCTCAGGTTCAAGATGTCAACCATTAAAAAATGTGGTGTCACAAATTCAGTCCTAGGACTGGTTTGTCACAATAGACCTGAAAGACGCATACGTCCATATATCCATCCTTCCCCAACACAGGAAGTACCTCAGGTTCGCTTTCGGGGGCGAAGCGTTCCAATATCGGGTTCTTCCATTCGGCCTAGCTCTGTCACCTCGAACCTTCACCAAAATAGTCGAAGCAGCACTAGCTCCACTTCGTATGCAGGGTATATGTATCCTAAACTATATAGACAATTGGCTAATTCTAGCTCAGTCTCACGATATGGCAGTTCGACATCGAGATGTCGTTCTCACCCATATCAGAAGGTTGGGGTTTCAGCTGAACACCGCAAAGAGTGTGCTTGTTCCAGCCAGGACGACCACTTTTTTAGGTGTGCTATGGGACTCCATGACGATGTGAGCACGTCTGTCCCCGCCACGAATCGCTTCGATTCAGTCAGCCATACACAGAGTCAAATTAGGCCAGGTCATCACTGTGAAACAGTTTCAAAGATTGTTGGGCCTCATGGCAGCAGCAACCAGCGTGATTTCGTTTGGCCTGCTGTACGTGAGCCCCCTGCAGTGGTGGCTCAAATCCAGGGGGTTTTCCCTTAAGGGGAATCCTTTCCGCATGATCAAGGTTTCGCGGCGCTGCCTTCGAGCCTTAGCGATGTGGAAAAAGCCCTGGTTCCTGTCTCAGGGCCCAGTGATGGGAGCTGTTTGTCATCGCGTAATGCTTATGACAGATGCTTCCCTCACGGGCTGGGGAGCAACCCTGAGGGGACTCCCCGCAGCGGGACAGTGGGGAGAACAACATCGCTCTTGGCACATAAACTGCCTGGAGATGATGGCTGTGTTTCTGGCCTTAAAACACTTTCTCCCAGATCTAAAGGGCCGCCATGTTCTAGTCCGTACGGACAACAAATCGGCGGTCGCGTACATCAACCATCAGGGGGTCTGAGGTCTCGGCTGCTATGCAAGCTGGCACATCGGATCCTCCTGTGGGCCCAGAACAAAATTCTGTCTGTCAGAGCAATGTATGTTCTGGGCCACCTGAACATGGGAGCAGACCTCCTGTCGAGACAGGGGGTGAGATCAGGGGAATGGAGACTTCACCCCGAGGTGGTGGAGACCATTTGAAAAAGGTTCGGGAGAGCGCAGGTAGACCTGTTTCCTTCCCAAGCGACCACACAGTGCATACTATGGTTTTCTCTATTGCATCCAGCTCCACTGGGACTGAATGCCATGGTACAGACGTGGCCGAGGCTACGTCTGTACGCTTTTCCCCCGGTTGCTCTGCTCCCAGGAGTCCTGGAGAAGGTCCGTCAAGACGGAGTCCAGTTATTACTGGTAGCCCCGTTTTGGCCAACAAGAATTTGGTTCTCAGACCTCATAGCCCTGCTGGCGGGTCTCCCGTGGGAGATCCCCATCAGGAGGGACCTTCTGTCCCAGGCGGGGGGGATGATACTTCATCCTCGCCCCGACCTCTGGAAACTGTGGGTGTGGCCTCTGAGGGGGCCCACCTCATAGAGTTTGGTTTGTCAACCGAGGTTGCTAAGACCATACTAAGCTCCAGGGCTCCCTCCACAAGGAAGCTTTATGCCCTCAAATGGGCTCTCTTTTCAGCTTGGTGCAAAGAACACCAGCTGAACCCAGTCAGTTGTCAGGTGGCCTCAGTGCTGGAATTTCTCCAAGATCGCCTGTCTGCTGGGCTGGCTGCATCCACTCTAAAAGTGTACGTGGCAGCCATAGCGGCTTATCGTTCTCCCCTAGATGATGAGTCACTAGGGCAGGATCCGCTAATTCGTCGCTTCCTCCGTGGAGCCATAAGGCTAAGGCCTGTCAGCACACGCAGAGTACCGACGTGGGACTTAACATTGGTGCTTGAGGGCATCTTTGTTCCCCCATTTGAGCCGTTACAAGAGGCGTCAGATAAATTTCTGACATTAAAAACAGCTTTTTTGTTAGCTATTTATTCCCTAAAAAGGGTTGGTGACCTCCAGGCTCTGTCGGTTGCACCTTTGTTTTTGGAGTTTGCTCCGGGCATGACTAAAACCTTTCTTTATCCCAGACCGGGGTATGTACCGAAGGTTTCCCACTCATGTGGCGAGACCTGCTGTGCTACAGGCCTTTAATCCGCCCCCATTTCAGTCGTCGGACCAAGAGAGACTAAATCTGCTCTGCCCAGTTAGGGCTCCACATATGTCCACAGGGTTGCTAACTGGAGAAAGAGTGAGCAGTTACTGGTCTGCTTCGGATCCTCAAAGAGGGGGAGTCCAGCCAATAAGCAGACCATAAGTAATTGGATAGTTGAGGCTATCATGATTACATATAAGGCCGCTGGACAGACAGCACCTAAGCTTGTCAGGGCCCACTCTACGAGGGCTGTAGCGGCCTCAAAAGCTTCGATTTCGGGCTCTGCCCTTTCGCATATTTGTTTGGCGGCAGGGTGGTCGACGCCACATTCGTGCATCACTACCAACTGGATATAGACCCCTCACCAGGTTCCTCTGTTCTCACTGCATAGATGTGCGTTCACAGTCAGCAGTGAGTCTGGCCTAGTGGGTATTGCGTTCCCCTAGCGTTCTGGTTAGACGCAGTGTTGAAGTTCCCTAGAAAGGGAACGTCTCAGGTTACGTATGTAACCATAGTTCCCTGAGAGGGAACGAGACACTGCGTCTTCCGCCATACTCTCTCCTGCCTGTTACTTCTTTCAAGCAAAATTTGAAGTTATCAATGAGTGCTTAAAGCAGGCTTTTTATACTCTCTGGTCTGACCATCACGTCGCCGCGTGCCCGCGCGTGGTGACGTCACCGCTTAATTTCATTAGATTGATTTCACATGTGCTTCAAGACGCGTATAAAAGAGGTGTTCCCCTAGCGTTCTGGTTAGACGCAGTGTCTCGTTCCCTCTCAGGGAACTATGGTTACATACGTAACCTGAGACGTTTTCCATACCGCGGTATACCTTGAAAACGGTTATTGTCCCATGTCTACAGTAAACACCCCTTGTAGGCGCTCAAGCGCAAAACTGTCAATGCGAGCGCTGTGAGCATTGAAGAAGATGCCCAGAGCCGATATGAACGCGGAGCTGCTTTTTGCATTGGTATCTGAACAAAAAGTGCTGTATGATAAACATTGGCTACAAAAATGTTGATAAAAGGGAAATGTTGTGGAGAGGAATTGCAGAAGAATTAGGAATCGAGGGTGTTTATTTTTTTTCTGTTTTCATTAAGCGCCATCTAATGGCAAGGAGTGATTTGCATACTCTTCTGCTTGACGCCAGTGAAAATCGCTTGGGTTTGAATGCAGAAAAACGTCTTGTAAAACTCTGACGATAAATGCAAACGAACAGCGTCTCGGGTTGTTCGAGCCTTTAATATGCTTCATACTACCATGATAAGTTTTGAATATTAAATTCAATTCATGTTTATTTATATAGCGCTTTTACAATGTAGATTGTGTCAAAGCAGCTTAAGATAGATGTTTTAGTACATTGAAACCATGTCAGTCCATTATTCAGAGTTTAGGTTCAGCTTTTGTTCAGTTCAGTGTGGTTTAAATTTCACTATACTTACTTTAGCATGTCTATGAACATGATTGCTGCAAGAGTCTCCTTAAGATGTAATGAAGACGACAACTCCCATGACGCCCCACTCAGTTGCAACATCATCAAACTATGCCTTTGTTTGTTGTGAATAAACTCTCTCTAGCAGTGAAAATTACAAACTGTGCCTTTAATTATGCAGAATTATTTCATCAAAGATATGGCATTGTTGTTTCATTGTTGTGGGAACAGCTGGAAACTACCTGTAACATATGATTACTGTAGTAATTTCTTTGTATAATAAATTTACCTTGGGCTGTATTAAAAGTCTGTTTAACTTTTATGTGCCAATGGGGATGTTTTCATCCACTTAGGTGTTATTTTAAGTCTTAATTTAGCCTTAACTTCCTCTGTGTTTTAGCAAATAGAATGATTTTGCTGACAAAATTGATTTTAAGACATATTTTGGGAAAATGCTTTGAATATGTAAAAAAAAGTCAACAATACCCTCTGGGCAAATTTACTACCCTTATGTTTGTGGCTGAATGAGTGTGTATGAATGTTTCCCATGGGTTGCAGCTGAAAGGGCATCCACTGCATGAAACATATGCTGTTGGCAGTTCATTCCGCTGTGGCGACCCCAGATTATTAAAGGGACTAAGCTGAAAAGAAAATGAATGAATGAATGAATGTTTGTAGCTGTTTTTGCCCCATTGACTTCCATTATAATTACATTTTTTCATTGCAATCCATGACACCATATAGTCATGCATTCTTGATTGTTGCTGGTTTTCCCTGTTGAGAAGAGGCAACATTTGTAATTTTTACTGTTCATCATCAGTTGTGGTGTAAAAAAAGTGTAGTTTCTGGTTTAATATTATATGGTTATATGGAGTACTGTGTGTATGTGTGTGTGTGTGTGTGTGTGTGTGTAAGAGTGAAAGAGACCTTTGCGCACTTACTGTAGCTTGATATGTTGGAGCAAATAAAAAATAAGCTGCTCATCTCTCAGAACATAATAAATGTATTTATGCATGCACACTATAAGTTGTTGATTTACTTCATACAACTCCACATAAAAGCCGGAAACTTAGGGTTAATGGTGTCAAATGATGATCAACGGTAAAAATTAAAAGTTTTACCTTCCAAAAGTGAAAAACACCAACAAGACTGCACAATAATTTGGTGTCATGGCTTTGCAATTTAAGAAAATGTTGCTGTAATGCAAGACAATGGGGCAGAAACAGCCAAGAACAGTCAACTTGAACCGTAGACAGGTCTATAATTATGGAAAACTAATAAATGGTTTGGACTCATGCTCTCATTCTTTTAAAGGTGTACATGTTCATCAGAGGCTTGCTGGATGCGAGTTGATTAACGATGATAAACCAGGTTTACTCCAGACATGGGATGCTTTTGATCAGCAAAACAAAGAGGAGTTCATTTTCAACGTGGAGAAAAATAATTTCCAGATTGAATTGCCTTGGATGATATGGGACCATTTACAATTTCTTCATATGAAGTTTTTATATACGAATGTATATCATCCTATTTGCATAAAGATTTTGCAGGGTTACCTGCAAATTAAAAAGAACAATGTGATGAGAAAAGGTGAGTGAATCGACATGATCTTTACACAGTGAGCAGTTTGGCTTGGTGTGACTAATATTATTCTATTTTATTCTCTGTAGTGAAACCCAGAGTCAGACTCATGAAGAAGAAACTTCCAGACTCTCAAGGGCTTCAGATCAGCTGTCTGGCCACTGGATTTTACCCGCGTCACATTAACCTGACCCTGTTCAGAGATGCTGATCCTGTGGATGATGATCAGATCACAGGAGGTGAGATTCTGCCCAACGGAGACGGGACGTACCAAATGAGGAAGAGTTTGATCATCGGTGAAAAGGAGCTGCGTGAAGGACATCAATACAACTGCACAGTGAAACACCTCAATCTGGACAACAAAATAGACATTACGTTTGGTAAAATAATAATAAAACAATATAGAATAACTTTATATTCATTCTTTATATTAAAACATTGTATTCATTTCTCCCAACAGTTTCAGATGTGGCAGAATGTGAACCAGGATCCTTCAGTGTGTCTTCAGTGGTCGGAGTGCTGGTGTTTATATGTGTGTTCATTCTCAAAATAACATCGTTTATCATGTGGAGGAAGAGACGAGCTGCTGGTAAGGAGAAAATCAACCTGCTCCAGTATAATAAATTTGAAGTTAATTGGTTAAGAAGAAACAGAAGATTCGATACTCTATTGAAAACCTGATAACTCATCATACAAACAAGTATCAGTTTGCTGACTATTGATATCACTTTTTGTACTGTATGTGCACTTTCTTTGTCATTTTAATTGTACATTTGGAATCTTGTGTATTATGTGTACATACATTAATACTTTAAAATAATTATCTACTCAAGAGAGTGTGATTTTGGATGCAGTATACTGTGTTATTGTTTTGGTTAAGCAACTTGTGATTATTATTACTGTACATATTGTGCCTTTAAGTATTGTTTCAGTGATTTCAGTGATGCTCTTTATGATGCTATTTTGAATTATGGTAACACTGCAACTGTGACATTCTCGTTTAGGTTCAAGTTCCCAGACATTACAGATTCAGTACATTTCTACTCTATGTGAGTGAATTAAGTATTAGCTACAGCACTTACTTGAACAATCAAATATTCAATACCATAACATTACACACACACACACACACACACACACACATATATACATATACATATATATATATATATATATATATATACATATATATATATATACAGATATATATATATATATATAAATGAACCTTTAAAATGAGGAACTGATTTTTTTGTTTGTTTGTTTTTCAGCTTCAGTAAATGCAACATGATGAAAGAACCTTGATGGATGGATGTAATATTTAGTGTTCTAGTATGTAACATGTCTCCTAAATATTTCTCACGTGGATTATTTAGGTTTCATTTGATAATTCCAGAATAAAGAACACTCATCTGACTTTGTAAATAATACCGAATGACCTCTCTATGACACATTGCACTATCAACAGACTGGATAAACCACAATGGCACTGGGTTTGTGTTATGCTTGCATTGTAGAAAAAAATGCATTCATTCGTCTTCTTTGTGCACATTTTCACTTTACTGGTATAGTTTTTAATGTGTATTTTTTCACATTTCATTTTTTTGTCCTAATATAACTTATTAAATAGTCATTTTTCATTGATTAACTTAGTTGAAATAACATTTTTGAAATTGTAAGTTGACCTGACTTTCACTGTGCCATCCATATAACAGTGAGAGCTCTATGCAAATCTGAATCACAGTATTACAGTATGTGAAACTGTTCAGTATAATTGTATTTGAATATATATTTTAAATGAAGTGTTGTACATGTGTTTACATGTTTATTAAAATAATTTCTCATGCTGAATAAAACTTTCACGCAGACTTGGGCAAATCTGATGTAGTTTGATAGTTCTGTGTCTCATTCGAAGCCCTTTAAGGTAGGTTAGCGGGAAAAAAAGTTAATGTCAAACGAGTCTACACCCTAAACATACTTTTTAAAAGTTAAATATTTGATTAATGTTGACATAAGGACACTAAAAATAGTCGTGAGCATTAGCCTTATATAAATAGTTGTAGTCATATTTCAAGATCAAACAAATCCTCTTTCGACGATCACTAAACCACACCCCGTCACACGCCTTTTTTCTTTCACAGTGTGAAGGAAAAATACAGAACTAAAGAAATGAACTGACAGTTTCTTCCGTGTTGAGAAAGTGAAGCATAGGCTCCACTTGGAAAGAGTAACAACAGATACTAATTATAAAAGTGTAATATTTGTTTGAGAAAATGCTCATTTTTGTGCACATGTTGTCATTATGGGTCATCGTTGACGCAGGTAAGTTTGCTGATATTTATTAATCCACATGAATGCCGTATTTTTATTTCTGCACATTACAATTGTGTCTACAAATTACTTCGTTGCAGTATTTCTTATTATCAAACTGTTCATTCCTGTTAGATTCCAGATTCATCATAACTTATTATAAGCATACTAAAATTTGTTAATAATTGTCTGCAATTTATAGGAAAATAAACAATGAACAATAAATCTCAGCATGCACTCCCAACTGTACAATGAGGTTATTGTTAGGTATGGTTTCAGTGCTTGTGCAATCAGGCCTGTATTGTAGAGCAGTGAAACATGAGTCAACTGTGGGCGGAACTTGTTTATGACAAATGGGGTAAAATCAGGCAAGCGCTCTTTACACAATGATAAAACTTTTTTGTTTTCATTTTCTGTAGATGTTTGCGGGTGTTTTGTTCTTTACATTTTTTTTATTTATTCAAGACGTCATTCACAAAGTGGTTAAACTTAAGTTGTGGTCAAAATTGACATATTGTCGGCTTACAATTATAAGCTTCTATCTGACATTTTTGTCAAAAATCAGTAACTGACATATTCTCATTAATTGAGAACTTATTGACATTATGGGATTTTTTATATAAGTTGTTTACATTTTAAGATTTTTATTTAAAAAAACAAATGTTACACACATACTGTTTGCTATGAAAAGCAAAAACTTTGAAGCTCCGTATCTCAAAATCATTCAGAACGCAGATAGAACCTTATAATTCCAAAGTGACGAAATGTTAAAATACTGTGGGTTTTTTATTACACTTTTGGTTTTATTGTTGTAAAGGAAATGGTAAATGAGAGTAAATGTTAAAGAGCCCCTATGATACATTAAAAAGGGTCATATTTTGGTTTTGGGGGGCTCCAACAGCAGGCTAATATGCATGCATGGCCAAAAAACACTTTCATTATAATTTGCATTATTTTTAACTCATTATCCCAGCGACTCCTATATGAATCGTTCAGCGATTTATTTGTTCCAAAACCCCTCCTTCGCGCGATGCTAAACTGCGCTGATTGGGCCGATGACCCAGTCTGTTGCGATTGGTCGACATCATTCAGTGCGAGAGAATGCCCACCACGGCTTTTCAATACTGAAGTAGTCATACTGTGTGTGTGAGCATATCTGCCAACACTCGTTTTTCCGGGTAGTCGCCCATATTTCAGACACCTCACCCCCGAAACTAACCCTCCGGTCTCTTCCGGCATATCACTCTTTTCTTAACCAGAAGTAAAATCAGCGACACACATTCAGTATTAGTGCACACAGCGGCAAAAGCTGAACTATTATGAAACAGGTCTGCCGCACGTGTGTAGGAGAGCTGATGTAGCCATAGCAACGACAAACAACAGTGAAACGCAAGCTCAAACGCATTTTAATCCGTAAACAAAGCATCAAGCGTCACATTTACAACGTGCTTAGACGCGATATGAGAATACAAGTTAACCAGATACACTACAAGTGGTTACAAGTTACAAAACACAGTTAAATGCATCATTTACAAGCTAGAGAAAACAATTTAGAGGCAACCGTTTTAATCGTACTTACTCGCTTGTTAGATAGCAGGCCAGATTCACCGCCAGGCCACCGGGAAATGTCCCGGTGCTCCCATAGGCCAGTCCACCCCTGCATGCAGCGTGTACCACAGCTCTAAGTGAAGTGAAATGTCCTAATGCTTAAATCTGAAAGTGCACAGTGTTAAAAACTATTGATTCATCAATAAAAGAGTCTACTCATAGTTGCTCAATCGAATCGCTGTGCTTTCGAGTCTTTAGCCGTTTCGGCATGACGTGAACATGAAACATAGAGCTTTTCTGATCTTTCCTTTTAACAAATGTCCGACGAATACTCCGTTGTAAGCGTATAGATTTCAGAAGCACTCCTCAGGGAACACAGCACAAGGCTGGGCTATAATGCTGGGGCATTTCTGCAGAAATAAACCTCAACCACTGTCTCTTCACAGTCTCATCTCTGGTTTATCTGCACACTTCCAATATCCAGCCTAGCACAGTGCTCTGCTCTGTGTTGCCAGATGTAGCTGACTCCAGTCCAAACCCTATCCAAAAGGTTTTTACCTGCACAATCAAATTCAAACCTTTGCTCGCCGCTGTTGTTTGCGGGCGGGATTGGGGGTTTCAAATCTCCCAGGGCTGCGCGTGCACAAATGGGCGGGGCTTATGTTTCGTGTTCACGTCATGCCGAAACGGCTAAAGACTCGAAAGCACGGCGATTCGATTGAGCAACTATGAGTCGACTCTTTTATGGATGAATCAATAGTTTTAAACATTGTGCACTTTCAGATTTAAGCATTAGCTGGACATTTCACTTCACTTAGAGCTGTGGTACACGTTGCATACAAGCTCATTTTCAAAAACCCATAATAGGGGCTCTTTAAATACAGTGGGGAAAAAATCCATCCAAATAAAAAGTAAATAGACATTGTAATAACATGTAAAAGAAATGTACTAAATATTTTTAGGGTTATTGATTTAGAACAACCATTAAATTGGTTAAGAAATTTTATTTAATTTACTCTGTTTTATTTATAATTTTTCCTAATTATTTGAATCAACTCAATTTATTAATGTTTACTTATATTTAATCTCACAACTTTATTTCACTCTAAATTTACTCTAAATAGGGCTCCAAAAGAATTTGATATAACATCTTTTTTCAGGTATATACAGAGGATCTCACTCACTGATGGCTTTGGCAACATATATAGTTGGAGAGACACCATTTCCAGAGTTTACAGTCGTGCTGATGCTGGATGATGTGCAAATAGCGTATTATGACTCAACCACATGGAAAGTCGTCTATCGCACTCACAGTGATTCAAAATACTACGACGAGGAGCAAAGTGACGGTGGAGTTGTGTTTCAGTACATATATAACAATCTGAAACATCAAGCATTTTCTCTGAAGGACCAGCTAAATCACACAAATCAAACAGGTTAGATGGAACACAATTATTACAGCATGTGAAACATTGGATTAAAAATGCTGCAAGTCATAGACAGTAATCATAAGAAATCATTTATATATTTTAATCCACATCTCATATTGTACTGATTATTTTCTTTCTGTTTGTCTACAGGTGTACACGTTCACCAGAGACTTGTTGGATGTGAATTGCTAAACAATGATAAGCCAGGTCTGCTTAAGTCATGGGATGCATTCAACCAACTGAACACAGAAGAGTTTGCCTTCAATGCAGAAAAAAATGATATCCAAGTGAAAAAGCCCTGGATGTCATGGAGTAAACAAGAATGGCATAATAAAAAGTTTCTGCATGAATATATTTATCAGCCTATTTGCATTAAAACTTTGCGGAGGTACCTGGATGTGGAAAAGAACAATGTGATGAGAAAAGGTGAATTAGAGAAAAGCAGAAAATAGAATTGATTTTAGAATAAGATGGGGGAAAATATGACTCTGGCAACAGTGTTAATATGAAAATACATCTGCATTTTAATGCTTTGTGAATTAAAAATGATGACTGATGCAATGAACCCAACATTTTGCCATTAGTCTCACTTCTCATTCTTATCTGTAGTGAAACCCAGAGTCAGACTCATGCAGAAGAAACTGTCGGACTCTCAAGGGCTTCAGATCAGCTGTCTGGCCTCTGGTTTTTACCCGCGTCACATTAACCTGACCCTGTTCAGAGATGCTGAGCCTGTGGATGATGATCAGATCACAGGAGGAGAGATTCTGCCCAACGGAGACGGGACGTACCAGATGAGGAAGAGTTTGATTATTAGTGAAGAAGAGCTGCATGCAGGGCGTACATACAACTGCACAGTGAAACACCTCAATCTGGACAACAAAATGGACATTATGTTTGGTAAGAAAAAACTATAAAATATATATTCTGGATAACAGAATCTGATACTTTGTTTCCTTTATATACAATGAAGTCTACTAAAGTTTATAGTTGAAAACCTTCAGAAAAGCAAACTTTAAAAACTAAAATCTTTTCTCTTTTTAATCCACCCCGATTTTAGATGTGTCTGAATATGATCCAGGATCCTTCAGTGTGTCTATAGTGATCGGTGTGCTGGTGTTCATGTGTGTGTTTGTTCTCATCATAACGGCACTCATCATGTGGAAGAGGAGACGAGATACTGGTACATTTTCTGTGAAATTAAAAACAGTATACTGTTTTCAGTATCTGTAGAAACACTTAAATGGATAATTCACCCAAAAATGTATATTTATTTACTTCAAGTGGTTCCAAACCTTTATGAGTTTCTTTCTTCTGTTGGATGCTAAAGAAGATATTTTGAAGAAAACTGAAAACAGGTAAACACTGAATTCCATAGGAAAAACAAATATGAAAATCAATGGAGTCTTCCAGCTTTCTTCAAAAAATGTTTTTTGGTGTTCAACAGTAGAAAGCTATTCAGACAGGTTTGAAACAATTTAATGGTGAGTAAATGAAGACAGAATTTTCTATTTTGGGTGAACTATCCCTTTAACACAGTGCATGTTTCCGTAGTTTCTCTGTATCTCATGGTTTAACCAACTGTTCCATTTGAATTTAGGACAAGGCTCTGAAAAGTCACAGAGCGATTACTCCCTTACTCCATGTAAGTATGTTTCCTGTTGTAACGTTATTCATCAACATATTAAGTTTAAACATTTCAACTAAATGTTTTTTCTTTTCTTTATTTCAGCTTCTTCGCAAGATGAAACATGAAAAGGATTAGATTTAGATTTTGGTGTGATGAATCCATCAATTAAGATTTTACTGAAATGACTAAAAGAATGTAACTTTCATTTGTAATTTTGGGCCGAAGGGAAACAAGACAAGTGACATAAGAACGCAGTAAGTCTTCAGTGTTAAGTAGAGAAAAGAATGGGAAGATGTCGGTTGACAAAACAACTGGCAACAGATTGACGTCTGATCTCTCAACTTTAGTTTTTTTCTGAAAGAGCTACAGATGATGGTACTTAAGTCCAAGCTTAAATCAAATGCTGTGCCATTTACTTTTCTCTTAAAAGAAATGGTTCTATCAAGCGCTTAATATATGCAACCCCAAAAAGGTTCTAAATAGAACCATTTTAAGACTTCATTATCCCAAATGGTTATTTGAATTCAAGTTAGATGGTTCTATTTAGAATCATTTAATGGTTCTTTTTTATTTACTATTGAATTAATGTTATTTATCATGAAAGAAAAATAGAACCAATCCAGAAAATTCTAATTGTTTAAATTTAGTCAATTTATTTGACAAAATCATTTTAAAATAATATTTAAAATTGCACCTGTGCATACTTTGTATTCGATACCTCTAATCATATATAAAATCTAAACACAGATATCAATTGAAATCCTCACTGAGAAACAGCAGAGATAGAAACAATGCCATTGTGGTAGGATGTAAACATGCTGTTTCTCAGAAAAGATTTTACTTAATATTGGAGATATTTAAAAATATAATAGTAAAATTATAAAGTAAAATGAAGACTTGCATCACTTCCTTTGTTGCCCTTCAACTGAAAATTACGACTAAAATGTTCCATTGTACCAGTATTATATTTTCTGAATTGTGTTGCTATAAAAATAGCATCAGGCAGCACCAGTATCTCAATGAGGGCAATCATTTGACATGAACACTTAAAATAATGGTGCTCCCATAAAACGTACAAACCTTTTAAACTGTAAATATTTCATAGGTTTTCTACATATTTCAGTAAGGGAGTCGTCCAAGTTTTAGGGATAGTTTAACCAAAAATGTAAAGTTAGTCACCCTTTCATTAGTTTGTTGAAAACTAAAGAAGATATTTTGAAGAAAGCTGAAAACCTGTAGCCATTGACTTTTAATTGTAGGAAAAACAAATATGGAAGTCAACTGTTAATATCTTTTGTGTGTTTGTGTGTGTGCGTTCCACAGACGAAAAACACTCAAAATAGGTTTGTAACAAGTGGCGTGTGGGGAGATGACAGATTTTTCAGTTTTGGATTAAAAACTTTACTAGTTTTTAAGTGCACTTTAGATCAAGCCATACGATGTTACATATAATGTTGAACTAGAATCTACTTCATGTGAAATGACCTTTTCTTTTAATGTCATGGGAGATTGTGAACACACCTGACCCTCAGTGTTACTGACACCGCTCGATATTCTTGAAGTTTCACTTTCCTGTTTAGACAAAGAACAACTAGCAGGAAAAAAAAGGTAATCATTAGAAAACGACTATGAAATACCTATGGCTAGAAGTATATGAAAACAGTCCTAAAGTCATGTTCAGATATAAGGGATGCAGACAGATAAGTAAATCTTATAACGCAACCAAGTTTTTCATAGATTAAAAACATTTAGGCCTAATTTATGTATTCTTTTTTATTGTCATAAGTGTTTCATTTCAACAATACATTCCATGGGTTTTGTAAAATAGTATGTTTCATCTGTCCTCAAGGAAATACATAGTCAGCATAACAATGACAGCATGTTTCATTTTAACAAGGGTAGAATATACAGCATGAAAAGCAACAGTCTGAGTACGGAGCCTAGTGGTACTTCACTGAGCGATACTTCATTTACCTTCTATATCTTTCTAAGGTCAGATAATTACAGTATTTTAACCATGCAAATGCTATTCCAGTAAAAGCATCATTTTTTAGCTTATCAAATGAATGCTGCTGTCAATATCAAAAGTAGCACCAAGAGTTGGTAACTTACATAAAGAGATGCGACCATGATCAGATAGGAGCAAGTTTCAGTTTTATAAAATCATTTAAACATTTTAGAGTGAATTTAAGCAGGTTTTTTTTTCAGACTGATGTGTGTAAGAAATATGTTTCTAACTAAAATAATAATTATTAAGTAGGGTGTTTTCTGTTAATTGAGGTCATTTTTAAGAGTCCAATACATGTGTATTATGTGGCTTTTAAGTTTAGGTATGTCAGTTGTGCAAAAAACAAAAATAGAATTCTATAAACCTTTCTTCCTCCCTTCAATTAATCATCTTTTGTGTAAAATATGATATAAAAGCTTCCATTCCTTCTATATTACTGCCATCTGGTGGAAAGAAACTGTCAGGAGGATTTTCAAAAACTTCAGGATTTACATGGACAAAACAGATCTTAAATAACTCTCAAGCAAGGTTATACAATCTGTTTCTGTGTTTATGATGAAATTATAAAAGGAAAACAATAAAAATATCCAACATTCCACATGTGGTTTTCTGTAAAATAATAAAACATTTATCAATGCATTTCAATATGTGAGCAAGTTTTTAAAAAAGAAAAAATCTAAATATACTACCGAGCTTAAGGAGATAAAGCATTACTGCTTTTACAAATAGTTTGGTATGTTAAATAAAATTTTATGTGTCTCTTGTTCTTGCAGGGTCATGGGATAAACGTGGCAAACGCAGGACATTTCTTACATGACATTTTCTTCACCTGATACTGTTTATGAAATCTTTTAAAAGTCTGTTTCACTTTCCTGTTGAGTCAAAGCACACATGATCCTTGTGACCAGTAAGGACCTTTGCCCATTGCATGATATGAACTGTAAGTTAACCCGGCACCAGTCCAACATCCACCAACTGTCAACTTTATTACAACTTACAGGTCATGTTTTGAGGAAGAAATTACTTCATGTATTTTATTAGTTCAAGCAAGAGGGCGAAAATTTGTACTGCTGGTTTTAGCAGCAAGTCACAACACTACACGCAGTAGGTGGCAGTACTTTATGCAACCGACTTGTGCAGTGTACAGTACTAGAAACCAAGAAGAACAACAACATACAGCTGAGCAGACGACGGAAAATAACTAAGCATAAGAAGATGCTTCTGGAAACACACATTACTATTTTTTAATCCACAGGGACTGAATGTTTTGAGAATGTTCTGTCTTGTTTGTTTGTTGCCATTTATTACCGTCGTTAATGCTGGTAAGTTCACTTACTATCAACCATATGTTGTGCAGTGTGCACGGTTAAGTCCGTTATTTCATCACGCAATGCTGTTTTATTTTTGAGCTTGTTTTTGGTTTTGAGTTTGTTTGTTTTTTAACAGTTTATTGAATGCTTCACTTATAATCTAGTTTGGGTTTTAGTAGGGTCGAATGTGTTTAATAATATTAATATAACAATTATATATATATTTGAGTATCCCACATCACATTAAGCTGTTTTTTTTGTTTTTAATTTTTTAAATTGCTTATAATTTGTTTGACAGAACTTTCAAAGAAAATAAACTTTTTTTTTCCTCAAGAATGTTTCTGAATTCATATTCATGAAGTAATATGGGCCTTCATGTCTGTAGAAAACAAAGCTGAGATCCTTCATGATGGTGAAATTTACGCAGCCAAATAATTCATTAGGACATCATCTAACAGAAAAAGTCAGTTCCTGTAATTTGTGAAAAAAAGATTTACAACAGAACTTGCTGTATGGAGACTTTTGACCTGAAATGCACTAGGAAAATGACAAAGAAAAAGTTAACTTCTGATGACAGATGTTGTGTGATACTGTGCTCTGGGTTTAATGCTGTCACGCTGTCAGATCTTTGCAAAAATATAAAGTCAAACTGTGTACAGTCGTGCTTTCTTTTTTACCACAGCTTATAATGCATGCCGATCTTTGTGTTTCCACAGGCTCTCACTCACTGATGGCTTTGGCAACATATATAGTTGGACAGACACCATTTCCTGAGTTCAGTGTTGTGCTGATGTTGGATGACCTGCAAATAGCATATTATGACTCAATCGGATGGAAAACGGTCTATCGCTCTGGCAATGATTCAAAATATTACGATGAAGAACAAAGTGATGCTGGTATTGTGTTTCGAGATATGTTTTATGACATGAGAGATCGAGCCTTTTATCTGAAGGATCACCAAAATCACACTGATGGTGAGTGTTGTAGACTTTATATCAGTATTACATAAAAAAGAGAGATGTACACTGGCATAATACAGTATGATCATTTATTTTCTATTTTTGATTTAAAGGTTTACATGTGCATCAGAGACTCGTTGGGTGTGAGTTGTTAAACAATGGTAAAACTGGTCCACTTCATTACTGGGATGCTTTTGGTGGACAGAATATGGAAGAGTTTATTTTTGACACCGAAAAACATACGATCCAGGTCAAAATGCCATGGGTGATCACATGGGACCAACTCAAAAGGCTTCATGAAAACTTCATGTACGACAACGTTTATCATCCTATTTGCATTAAAACTTTGCGGAGGTACCTGAATATGGAAAAGAAAAATGTGATGAGAAAAGGTGAGATAATCACGTAAGTATAATTCAAAACTTAAGTATAATTTAAATAATATAGCATAATAGACATACAGTCTCACCAGGGGCCTCATGTACAAAGACTTGAGTTGAATTAATACTAAAACATTGCGTACACACAAAGCTGTAAATGTGTGTGCGCGCAGTAAAAAATTTATGAAACACTGCGTACTCGTAATCCCACGCATATTCTCTTTGTACATCCGAATTAACGTGAAATTTAACGCACGTGCACGAGCGCAAAACCCCACCCTGCCTTCTCCTGTATATAAATATGGTAATAACTCCACTTTGGCAAAACCAAACGAAAAAGCAATGGCAAAAGCAAGCAAAAGATAAGCTTCACAGAATGTGAATTGGAGGTGCTCCTATCCGGAGGTAAACCAGAGAAAAACTGTTATCTGCAAGTTTGTACTCCGGAGTTAATAACAAAAGAAAAAAAAATTGAGTGGGAGAGTGTAGCTGATGTGGTTAACGCAGTGGGATCTGAACATCACACTGTGAACAAATTAAAAAAGAAATGGTCCTATGTAAAGGTGCAGGCCATTGACAATGTCCTCTAATAAAGCCAACTGCTATTGCCATAGACCAGGGCTATTCAATTAGTTTGTCATGGGGGCCAGTTCATGAACAACATCTTAAACGAAGGGCTGGAGAGGTATGACTTGCAATATGAGTGAGGACACAACTGCATATGTTGCATTTTTGCTCCTTAAGACACCCACGTGGGCTTTTTCTACATTAAAAAGTTAATATGTTGTTTGAAACTACATAATATCACTGCATTGTGCAATTGGCTTTTTTTAAACAAACCTTCAAATGTTTTATTTCAAAGCACAACAAAAGCAGTGCATCGTTTAAGTAGGCTTCTTCTACATTCAGACACATTCATGTGTTTTGAACTGCATAACAATTATTGATGCAACAATTATAGATTGTGGATGTACAATTATAGTCTGAAGAATAATCATGGTTTCACGGTTATCACGTGTAATTTAAATTTAAGCTTTGTATTAGGTAGGCCTAAGTATTTAAATTAACTGTTATAATCTGTGTTCATACACTCTCAGAACTAAAGGTACAATAGCTGTCACTGGAACAGTACCTTTTCAAAAGGTACATATTTGTACCTGAAGGGTCTATAATGGTACTTCAAAGGTACTTTTTAGGTACATTTGGGCACCAATATGCACCTTTAAGGTACCATGCTTAGCATTGCTGTCTGAATTATTTTGGTTTATTGTAATTAATTTAATGTATGTAATGTAAGTAAACTAGTGCACTCACTAGTAGAAAATATATAACACACTATAATAAAATATATTATATAATAAAAATGTATGAACAGTGAGTAAAATAAATATTGAATACGTCACAAAATATATTTTTAAAGGTGCTGTTCACTTGAATTTTCACCAGATATCAGTAAGAACCAAAGTAATCTATACATGCAAAGAAAAAGTTGAATTAGATTAGAAATGAAGTTACGCATGATAAAATGAAAATGTATCAAAGAGATGGAGATGTAAAAGGGCATGAAAAGCCCATCTCTCCATTTTTAGAGAGCATAAAAAAATAAAATAAAGCTGCCAGAATGGCTCAGGCAATCACCTGACCTGAATCCAATAGAAAATGAGAAGTTCATAGACGAGACCCACAGAAGCAAGAACATTTGAAGTCTAGGGGAAAATAAATCACCCCTGAGCAACGACTCCATTCTTCATACAAGAGATATCTTGAAACTGTAAAAAAAATTTAAAAACCTTATGCAAAATACATTTCAGTAATTCAGTACTATCTCTATGTCGTTCCATTATTACACAACACTTTTTTTTTCTTTTTTTTAGGGTTAGTAATCTTTATCAAAGTCAACAGCTTGATGTGTTCAATACGTTTTTTACCCCGTGTAAATGTAAGCATATAACAATAATTAAAAATGAAGTCTGGTGATTGAATTATTAGGGACCGAGCACCGGAACGGTGCGTAGGCCCTATTGTAATTGCTCTGTTTATTCTTCTTCTTCTTCTTCTTCTTCTTCTTCTCCGGAATGAATCGCCAATTTGGTGGTCTAAACGTGCCCGAAAACTCACGAAACTTTGCACACGCCCCCGAATCGGCGAAAATTTACGTTTATTAGGGGTCTCGGAAGCGGGCGTGGCAAAATGACTCGACAGCGCCACCTAGAAAGTTTTGACGGACTAGCCCCCGAGCCACGAATCACGCACACGCACGAAAATCGGCACACACCTCAAACATGCCAGACCCTACAAAAAAGTCTCTTGGAGCGATATCTCAAACCCAACAGGAAGTCAGATATTTTTAACTTCCTTCGGCGAAAAAGTGGCATTTTTGCCATTTCCAGGCGTCGTATTTGAACGAACTCCTCCTAGGGATTTAATCAGATCGACACCAAAATTGGGTTATATCATCTAAAGGCCTTGGCGATGTTAAATTGCGAAGATCTAGAGTTTTCACCGAGGGGCGTGTCCGTGGCGGACTGACAAACATCAACGCTTCGCCATGGAGGAAGAAGTACTTATAACTCAGCCAAACAATATCCGATCAGTCTGAAACTTCACATGGTTGATAAAATTCCTCTCCTGAAGGCATCTATATACCAATACTGAGTCAAAGTCATAGCGCCACCTGCTGACGGAAGGAAGTTTGGCTCATAACTCGGCTGCACAATCTCTGATCAGCCTGAAACTTCACATGGTTGATAAAATTCCCCTCCTGAAGGCATCTACATACCAATACTGAGTCACAGTATAGCGCCACCTACTGACAGAACAAAGTTTGGCTCATAACTCAGCCCCACGATGTCTGACCTGCCTGAAACTTCCTACGTTCGATAAGATTCCTCTCCTGAACACATCTACAAACCTATATTGAGTCACAGGCATAGCGCCACCTGCTGACTGAAGGAACTTTGGCTTATAACTCAACGAAACAATGTCCGACCAGCCTGAAACTTCACATGTTTGATAAAATTTCTCTCCTGAACACATCCACGTGCCAATAGGTAGTCACAGTCGTAGCGCCACCTGCTGACAGGAGGAAGTTTGGCATAAATCTGTGATTTTCTCAGGTTTTTTGTATGTTTCGGCTGAAATTTATATCGTACGCTGTTCGCTGTCGTGGTGGGGCCACCGGGCGGCGGTGGGCCGGTTGTGCGAGGTCCCTTTCATCGCTGCTTGCAGCTTTAATTATTATTATTATTTTGCTCTGACTGTATATGATCCAAACAGCATAATAAAATGAACCCAACTGTATTGATTTACCTTCTTGTCTGTAGTAAAACCCAGAGTCAGACTCATGAAGAAGAAACTTCCAGACTCTCAAGAGCTTCAGATCAGCTGTCTGGCCACTGGTTTTTACCCACGTCACATTAACCTGACCCTGTTCAGAGATGCTGAGCCTGTGGATGATGATCAGATCACAGGAGGACAGATTCTGCCCAACGGAGACGGGACGTACCAGATGAGGAAGAGTTTGATCATTAGTGAAGAAGAGCTGCATGAAGGACTTAAATACAACTGCACAGCTAACTACCTCAATCTGGACAACAAAATGGACATTGTGTTTGGTAAAGAAAACAGTCAAATAAAAGAAAATGTCTTGATTATGAAAGTAATATCTGGTTCAATAACTGTGTCTAACTTGCAGGTTGCTTTTCTCCTGTTTTTTTTTTATTCTCAACACACTTTTAGATGTGGCTGAATGTGACTCGGGATCCTTCAGTGTGTCTGTAGTGATCAGTGTGCTGGTCTTTGTGGGTGTGTCTGTTCTCAGTATACCTGCACTCGTCATGTGGAGAAAGAGACAGGATACTGGTAAATGTTTTATAGCAAGGCAATACAACTGCATATAGTATTTAAATAAAGCAACTGCAAAAAAATATTTATTGATAAGGTACATATCTAGTGATATGTAATTTTGAGTCATGTACTGATTTATTTTATCCGCTTCATCTCATTTCAGGTTCAGTTTCTGGGATGTCACAGAATCAGTACCTCTATACACAAAGTGAGTAAATGTAAACTTTAAATTAAATTTCACTGCTCTAATTCGTGATGAAATAAATGTCTTTTGTGATCATGTACTTGTCCAACAGTACTGTCAATGGCACATATGATAAACATTACATTTACTTGTATTTTTTCGTGCAAATAAACTGATTTTTTTATTTTTTTGTTCTCTTTTCCAGCTTCAGTGCAAGAGGTGACATGAACAAAGATCTCAAATCAACTCCAATTCTGAGTAATATTCTCACAGTATTATGTGTCCTGTGGATGTCAGACTTTGTGGAAAGTTTTAGAAAGAAGAAGACACGCTATATGCTCATGTGGAGATTTTATATCTGTATGACACACTGCAATAAGTTTGAATAAACCAGTGACTCAGGAGTTTTCTGCCAAAAAGTCAAGTGGAACAAAATCCCTAGTCCAATTCAAATTATTCTCAGATTTTGCTCCTATGAAGAGTAATAAATGACTTTTTCTTTTTCATCCAGTCTGTTAATTGTAATATTTGTGACATAAAATATCTTCATTTGGGTTAATTCTGAAGATGAAACATTGTCTCTGGGGACTGGAACGACACAAGGAGGAATAGTTTATGACATTTTTATTTTTTATTATCTTTCATTATTAATTTTCATTGCCAACAAAGGTCAGGCGTTGGGCTTTGTTGGTCTGCCATTCAGGCTCGTTGGTTCGGTGTATTCCACATGTTGACTTTCGTCGGATCACATTTGCCTGATTTAGCATGTAGAAGAGCTAATCTCATTGTGGTGAGTGACATTTACTGTGATAATAGTACTAAATGCGGCATTGTTAACGCTTTATCTGTGCACATGGGAAGTTTGGTTTCCCTTTGCAGAATGAGAAAACAGACTACTGCACCCCACGGAGCAGAAAGACACATCCTCTTTCATTTTAGTCAGCTTTCGTTCACTTGCAGGTTTATTGAACAGAGGCGATTCAACGTGAGGTGACAACACAGTTTTGTTGTTCGCCATCGGCTTGGTGTATCCTGGCACTATGGGGAGCTAAGGGGAACTATGAGTACCTGGTTATGCTGTATGGAGTGTTAATGGTCTCATCTTAAAGTAATTTTTAATGAATCTCCTGTTTTCAACATTAGCTTTTAGGATTGGGTGTAATTATTCATTCATTCATTTTCTTGTCGGCTTAGTCCCTTTATTAATCCGGGGTCGCCACAGCGTAATCAACCGCCAACTTGTCCAGCATATTTTTTTACGCAGCGGATGCCCTTCCAGCCGCAACCTATCCCCGGGAAACATCTACACACACACATTCACACTCATACACTATATGGACAATTTAGCCTACTCAATTCACCTATGCCACATGTCTTTGGACTTGTGGGGGAAACCGGAGCACCCGGAGGAAACCCACGCAACCACGGGGAGAACATGCAAACTCCACACAGAAATGCCAACTGACCCAGCCGGGGCTCGAACCAGCGACCTTCTTGCTGTGAGGCGAACGTGCTAACCACTAGGCCACCGTGGTGCCCGGTGTAATTATTTACAATTTATTTGTTATGAGGAAAACATTTAAGAGCAGAAGAGGGGGAAGACTTGAGAAATAAAACATTAGCAATATAATATAAAAAGGTTATATGTATATATTCCTTGTTTTTATTTTATTTATATAATATCTTCGAAATTGAGAAGTTGTTTCATTGATGACACCTTATTTAAATAATTCTGTAAATCCAACCAAATACTTATGGGGATTTTGCATGGAAAAATAAGTGAGTTAAAGTTTTCTAACTTTACTGACAAAAGGAACAAATATCAGAATTTTGAAATAATAGCGTTAACTGGGTATATTTTATGTGCAAATTTTAAATGAATTTCTTTTGCTTCATTTGGGATTTCATATTTATATGGGAGATGGCAAGTTCTTTTCCAGTCAAAATCTTGTTTTAATGCTGACCAATAAGTGGGGTTTGAATACTCCTTATGTTTGAGCACAGTGGTGTGAAAGTAGCCACACAATTGGGCAGACTATTTGGAGGCCGCAATGTTTGGCCTTCGTACCAAAAAACAAATGACCACCAAATACTCTCCATATTTTTGAATATTTGGACGTGAAGCTAGATATCTTTCTGAGGGTCCTGACAATTATGAGGTTAGTATGCTGTGTGTTGTTGCTTTTTTCTATGGCAATTAAAAGTTAAGTGACTTGGTTTTATTTCCATATATAAATGAGAGCACTTTGTCACTGAGTGCATCAGAAGACAGGATAACATTTTCAAATCTGTACACTTGACTTCTATTCAACGTAAAATAAAGAAAAAAAGTCATCATTAAGAATAAAATATGTTTAATATTAGTTTTTTATTTTATTTTTTATTGGTGTCACTAATCATCACGGGTTACGATACACACTTATGTCCAGTTGGTGGCGGGATTGCACTTTTTAAGTTGGTGTGCTTGACGCTGGTAAACAAGCTAATGCACCAAAACTATGATAAAGGTATATCAGCATGTTTACATCCTACCAGATTTTTTGTCTTTGCTGTATCTCAGAGAGCATTTTATTTGATATCTGGTTAGATTCTATGGGGAAAAAATAATGACACAGAATTTGAGTAGGGCTGATGTGACAATGCCGGCGCAGTGGGTAGTGCTGTCGCCTCACAGCAAGAAGGTCGATGGTTCGAGCCTCGGCTCTGTCAGTTGGAATTTCTGTGTGGAGTTTGCATGTTCTCCCTGCGATTGTGTTGGTCTCCTCCGTGTGCTCCGGTTTCCCCCACAAGTCCAAAGACATGCGGTACAGGTGAATTGGGTAAGCCATGTGTGTGAATAAAAATGTGTGGGTGTTTTCCAGTGAATGGTTGCGGTTGGAAGGACATACGCTGTGTAAAACATGCTGGATAAGTTGGCGGACGAACAATTAAAGTCAAAGACCTGTAAAGATGGACAAAGACCAGGAGTCAGATGTAAAAAGGAAAACTGATTTATGCAAATATTTCTTTGAGCTACAATAATCAGGATACCATTTCTTCATGGGTTTATAGCCATTTGTATTCGTCAACAGGCATCTTACCATTCTCATGAATTTCATATCTCACACGTTTCATCCTGCAAAGAGGCTGAAATAGGGAATTTTTTGTTTGTTGTCATGGCTGAACTTAACTTTAAAAATAGCTACGATGGTGAGCATTATATTATAATACTTACATTGAGTAGGGGAGTAATCACACTTTTCAGAGCCTCGTCCTAAATAAAAAGAATAAAGTTAAACCAAAATATTTAAAAAGGAATTACAACAACATATCCTATGTTAAGTTCCTCTAAAAGAACTAAAGTTTGACTTTTCATTTATAACTTTAACTGAAAAAATTACCAGTCTCTTTTCTCTTCCTCCACATAATGAGTTTAGTTGTGATGAAGACAGACACACACACGAACACCAACACACCGATCACCACAGACACACTGAAGCATCCTGGGACAGATTCAGACACATCTACAATTGGGGTTAGAAAACAGCCAGCTCATGCATCTTCAATCTGATCTCTTATTTTTGTAAAGCACAGTTTTGTTTGTTTGATGGTTTGTACAAATGTATTTACCAAACACAATGTCTAGTTTGTTGTTCAGATTGAGGTGTTTCATTGTGCAGTTGTATTGATGTCCTTCATCCAGTTCTTCTTCTCTGATGATCAGACTCTTCCTCATCTGGTAAGTCCCGTCTCCGTTGGGCAGAATCTCACCTCCTGTGATCTGATCATCATCAACAGGGTCAGCATCTCTGAACAGGGTCAGGTTAATGTGACGCGGATAAAAACCAGAGGCCAGACAGCTGATCTGAAGCTCTTGAGAGTCTGACAGTTTCTTCTTCACGAGTCTGACTCTGGGTTTCACTATACAGTACAGATAAGAATGAGAACTGATTAATCTTGATTACATTGATCATTCATTTATGAAATATTCATTCCTAAATCATTCAGTTAAAACGCTATTGTCAGTAAATAAATAATTTCTTTAATGAGGCTTATTCTCTCACCTTTTCTCATCACATTGTTTTTTTCCACATTCAGGTATCTTCTCAAAAATTTAATGCAAACAGGATAATAAATGTTGTCATGTAAAACCTTTTTTTGCTGCATTATAACTTGGTCCCATGTTCTAAACCATTGGTTTGTTAGCTGGAAATCATGAGTGTCTATGTTAAAGGTGAACTTCTCTATAGTTTTTCCATCATAAGCATCCCAAAAATGATATATTCCAGGCTTATTATTGAACAATTCACATCCAACAATTCTTTGAAGGACAGTTATACCTATAAAAGAAAAAAAGAAACAAACAAAACAAGTTTCTGATTAATGTGTACACCTTCAAATAAATAGAAAAATATCGTACTTCAACATCTTACAACTTAAAATATTAAGTAAATAATTGTATATGTAAAATAATTGTAATGTTACACAATTAAAAGAACAAAGACTGCATCAAATAAAATGTGTTGTGTTTTAATACTAGTTACGCTCACCATCAGTGTGATTTAGCTGTTTTTTTAGATACAAGACTCTATATTTCATTTCATCAAACGTATCATGGAACACAACATCAGCGTCACTTTGTTCTTCATCATAGTATTTTGGATCACATAGACTGCGATGGAAAACCCTCCATGTAACTGAGTCATAATACTTTATTTGCACATCATCCAACATGACTACAACACTGAACTCTGGAAATGGTGTCTGTCCATCTACAAATGTTGCCAATACCAAAAGTGAGTGAGAACCTGTGGATACATGAAGGCACATTATATTAGTCAATCTAAACCAATACTAACCAATGAAAAGGATTTAGATCTTTAAATAAAATAAGGAAAAAACACAACCAATTCTAAAGAAACCTCTGTGTTCCTGTAATATCTCAGCACTTTATCACATCCTCCAAGCCACCAGGGGGCGCAGTAATACTCCTCAACATTAGATGGCAGTAGTGACTTTT
>CAIGQQ010000306.1:1646949-1657710 GCA_903798035.1 Danio albolineatus
ATATATATATATATATATATATATATATATATATATATATATATACAGAAATAACCAGGCCTAATATCAGATGGCCAGAAAATGATCATTTTTTTGGTAACACTTTACAATAACAGTACATGAATAATGATGTATTAATATGTAAACTAAACATTACTTTATTATAAACTAATGATGAGTTAAGGCATGCGCTAATCATGAACAAACTTTAACTACAACATGAGATCATGTGTGAATAACAGCTACATTAATTACTTGTTAGAACATGTTGTTAATTGATTTATTAATTAACATTTAAGTTTAAGCTAAATGTAACCAGCATGAACTCATGAGCTGTTAATGTATAATTATGTCATGACTTTACTGGGAGGGACACATCACCATGAACTCATCCTTAACTACTCGAACTCCTGTGGTTAAACTGTTCATGTTGATGTTGACAAAACACTTTTCTATTGTTATTCAACGTAAACGCACTAGATGGACATCCATAAGGAGTTCATGAGTAGTTCAGAATGGGTTAATGATGATGTGCCCCTTCAAGTAAAGTCATGATATATTTATACATTAAAATTTAATGACCTCATGATGGTTGAATTAAGCATAAACTTATGAGGTAATTGATTCATTAATTAACAAACAAGCATGTACTAACAAGTAATTAAGGTAACTATTATTCACACATGAACTCGTGTGACTTATGTTGTAGTTAAAGTTGGTTCATGATTAGCACATACATTAATTAATTATTAGTTCATAATAAAGTAATGCTTGTTTACATATTAAATCATCATTCATGTACCATTATTGTAAGGTGTTATCATTTTTAAAAATAAATTGTTAAAATATTGATGTCTGTGTCCAGAGACTGTTTTATTTTTAAAAATCACATTAATGTGTGATATGACTAAAAAGGGGTTATAAACAAATATTTTCTCAATTCAAGTGACCCGGAAACAGTATTCCATACGTCACGACTTAACAAGCAGATACTCTGTAGAAGAAGCTGTTGTTGCATGCTGTAGTCTTGATCCAGTCAGTATATGACGTCTGTCATAATTGGGCCATACTCTCTACCGCAATGAGCATTTGAATGTGCGAAGATGTCAGTTTCCAGAAAGGAAAAGTTGACTAAATAAGTTTCAAAGAAGACTGGACAGAGATGTTTGCACTCACTTTGTTCTATTCCAGCACAAAACTCTTCTGTTTGATTTGTAATGAGATGTTTGAAACTGTGTGGCTCATTCTGTTATGATGTTCAACATGACAAAACTCTCCCCAGGATGTTCTTATTTCATTAGAGAAATGTGTTTATTTTTGCATTAAAGGACTTTATTTTGAATTGTAAGATGTTACGTTTTTATCTAGGTCTGTTAGATCGCAACACTGTGACTGGAGTAGAGAGCATTATAATGCTCTTCACGCACAAAGTAACTGAAAAGAGGCTCAACAATACTGTATGTTGCACAGATCCATAATGCTGTGTGTTGTGCTTCTAATGACACTGCATTCATTCAACATTCATTCATTTTCTTTTTTGCTTAGTGAACCGCCAAATTATCCCAGCATATGTTTTACGCAGCAGATACCCTTTCAACCCAACACTGGGAAACACCCATACACAGTCTTTCACACACATACACTATGGCCAATTTAGCTTATTCAATTCACCTACGCAAACACAGTGAGAGCATGCAAACTCCACACAGAAATGCCAACTAACTCAGCTGGGGCTCGAACCAGCAACCTTCTTGCTGTGAGGTGATCGTGCTACCCACTGCGCCACTGTGACACCCTCATTCAACATTGTGATTGGATATTTTAATATAAGATTCTTTAAATATGTTTGAATATGTCAAGCCCCACCAGCTTATGGAATACAGATTGAGCTGTTTCTCACATTACACTGCTCTGTATTTTAAATCCTTCTTTTGACTTCTGGTTGTGTTTTTTCCTTCATAAAAATAGCTGACACCTAAAAATTGTAGGTGACATTTCATTTGGCCACTTTTGCACTTAATAATGTATTTTTAAATGAAATGGCATTTCATTTTTAATGGTTAATTTACGTATGCATGTTATTAAAACTACATTTTGTTATAACTAATTTGCTGGATCAATGTGCCATTGATAAATTCTGATTTAGACCTTTGAATTGAGACCTGCTATACAGTATATGAAGCCTGACAGACAATAGAAAAGGCATGTTTATACTACGATGCATGAGGAAGTTTGACTAAAAAAAAATATTTCCGATCATTCATTCATTCCTTAAAATCAAAAACGAAGAAGGGATTAAAAAGAAGCACAGATGCAAAGTAGCTAAGTTGAATCGTAGTAATTTATGACTGAATAACTTTACCCTGGTAGCAAAGAATTCTGGCCCAGATTTGGCATAAATCTGGCACAGCAGGCATTCATCTGGCACTGGAATACAGCATGTGGGCCAAACATGGCCCTGGTTTGGCAGAGGTGTGGCACCATCTTTAAGGCGGCGCTTAATACTTAGACCAAATGTAAAATGTAATATTTGGACCAGATGTTAATAACTGATATGTGGGCCAAGTAAGTTTTGCCTTTTTTGACCTAAATTTAAAATACATTTTTGTTATTTTCAAAAATAGAAATAAAATGCTACCAATCAGGTCGCTCCGAGAAAAAGCACGCCTAAAGTGCAATGATTCATGGGTTTATCAATTTCCTTGCAATTGTGACACACCAACATATCTGGCCCAGTTCAGGCCCAGTTATGGGTTATTAACCTGGCTGAGTCTTGGCCCAGATACGGTCCATGCTTGGCTCTTGTCTGGAAGCTAGACTTGGTCTGGTCATGTACCATAATTCACTGCAGCATGTGGGCCAAGCAAAAGCTGGGCCAGAGCTGGGCCAGAGATATTTTGCTATAATGACCACCCACCTGCTACACTCTTAAAAAAAGGTTCTTCAGTGGTTTTTCAGTAGTTCTTTATGGTTGTTGAAGTGCTATTTAGCACTTTTACTGTGTAAAGAACCTTTAAAGCACCATAAAGGTTCTTTAGTGGTTCTTTAAGGTGGTCAGGGTGCTATATAGCACTTTTTACTGTGTAAAGAAACTTTAAAGCACCATAAAGGTTTTTCAGTGGTTCTTTGGGGGGTTTAAAGTGCTACAGTATATAGCACCACTACTACTGGTAGGCACTTGTTCATATTGCTAATTCTCATAACTCTTTTGCCGGCTTTATTTGCGGAAAGGGTGAAGTAACATTAAGAGCCCCTTAAAATATAGGTGCTATATAGCACTATTTGACAAAAGTACTATATAGCACCTATTTTTTAAGGGGCTGTATAGCACCAAAAAGGTTCCCCCCTCATTACGAGCCAAAGAACCAGTTTTGGTGCTATTTAGCACCTTTTTTTTCGAGTGTATATAACCATTTATTCATTCATTTTCTTTTCGGCTTAGTCCCCTTATTTTTTTGGGGTCGCCACAGCGGAATGAACCACCAACTTATCCAGCATTTGTTTTACACAGCGGATGCCCTTCCAGCTGCAACCCATCTCTGGGAAACATCCATACACACTCATACATTACGGACAATTTAGCCTACCCAATTCACCTATACCACATGTCTTTGGACTTGTGAGGGAAACCGGAGCACCCGGAGGAAACCCACGCAACCACAGGAAGAACATGCGAACTCAACACAGAAATGCCAACTGACCCAACTGAGCTGAGGCTCGAACAAGCTACTTTCTTGCTGTGAGGCAAACGTGCTACTCACTATGCCACCGTGGCGCCACTATATAACCAGTAGAGTCTATTTCGGGCGCCACGGTGGCCTAGTGGGTAGCACGTTCGCCTCACAGCAAGAAGGCCGCTGGTTCGAGCCTCGGCTGGGTCAGTTGGCATTTCTGTGTGGAGTTTGCATGTTCTCCCCGTGGTTGCGTGGGTTTCCTCCGGGTGCTCTGGTTTCCCCCACAAGTCCAAAGACATGCGGTACAGGTGAATTGGGTAGGCTAAATTGTCCGTAGTGTATGTGTGTGAATGAGTGTGTGTGGATGTTTCCCAGAGATGGGTTGCGGCTGGAAGGGCATCCGCTGCGTAAAAATATGCTGGATAAATTGGCGGATCTTTACGCTGTGGCAACCCCGGATTAATAAAGGGACTAAGCCGAAAAGAAAATGAATGAATGAATGAGTCTATTTCGGCCCTCAAAACATTAGATTAGATTAGATTAGATTCAACTTTATTGTCATTACACATGTACAAGTACAAAGCAACGAAATGCAGTTTAGGTCTAACCAGAAGTGCAATAGCAGCAAGTGCAGATACAGGTATAAATTATAAGGTGCAGTAAAAACTATGGTGATTAGCAACAAAGTGAGGTATTGATTTTCTGAAGTCACAATCATTCTTTTGTGATATCAGGTACCACAATGGTCAGGTTCTCCCTATATTGCGGAATGGTAGTGATGTTGCGTGAATCAGCTTTTCCATACTGAATCAGAAATAATTATAAAGAGGTTTATTGCACACACAGGGAATTTGTCTTGATAGAAGCTTCTAGCACAGAGAATACAAAAAGCACAAAGTACAAACACAATGCAGACAATAGAAAAATAAGAACATGAATTAATAACAGTAGCATTTTAAAAATAAAAAGAAGATTGATAATCCACTGAGTTCATGTGCAGTGAATTTAGTGCAGTGAAATGGCAATGCATTAATAGAGATTCATTTGTATGTTCTTTCAACCTTTTTTATTCATTTTTAAGTTTGTTATGGTGCCCCACTGGCTTAATTTGTACCAAGAAAAAGACTTCCACAGGTTTGTGTTGCCTAAAGTTTATTTAGAAAAAGAGCCAAAAGTGATAAGTGACATGAGGCATAAGTGACCTATGGCGACAAACACTTCATCATTTAGTCAGCCGTGTACCACTTTTGAAGCAAACTTACCATAGCAGCCAATGAACACCCAAATGTATGCCGTTGCTGAAGTTCCAAGGTGTTGTGGCATCAAACTCTGCTGTCAGAATGGGAAAAGCTGATTTATCAAACACTATACTGTTTGAAAGGTTGCTCATAGATGGTATAAAGTGTATACACTTTTGCTTTCTTGTCTTAATTGTTTTGGCGTACTGTAGATTCAACAAGTTTTTTGTGCAATTGTTTTTATTTTATTTTTTAATGGGAACTGAAAATCTGAAACAATGTGAATCTCCTGTGGATTGAAATATGGTGACTGTGGAGGTCATTTGAGTTTAGTGTACTCACTGTCATGTCACATTATCCTGCTGTGGTCATACAGGAATGGACATGGTCTGTAATAATACTCAAGTAATGTAGCTGGTAGTGTTAAAACAATGCTCAGTTGGTACAGGGGCTAAAGTGTATACCAAGAAAAAAAAAATCCATATTACACTACACCACCAGCAGCCTGAAACACCCACTAATACAAGGCAGAAGAGCTACATGCTTTTATTTTGTTTTTGACCATTCTCTGTGAACAATGTTTCAAAATTCTCAGACTAGCCCCTAAGGCACCAATAACCAAGCCACGTTTAAAGACACTTAAATGTGTAAATTAGCTAATTAGATATTTACATTAGCAAGCATTTGACTAATTGTACCTGTTAATATGGCCAGGGAGTGTATATTAAATGTTACTTGTGGTTAAGAAGCAGAACCATCTAGTGGTCAACAAAGGAACTAAAACAGAGTTCCTCTTGCCTTCAACCCAGACCATGTCCCATAGAGACTGTTTTGTCACAGAATAGCTGCACAGCCAATTGGATGATGTAAGTAATAAAATACGGCTTGTTTGTATAATAGGCTGCACCATTTCTAACAAACCTCTACTGACATGCCGTCGAGTGGCATTTTCTGCCACCAGCACTTACTGTTTGTTGATGTAAAATGGAAGGATTCTTAAGAATTGCACTCATCTGCGTTTGTGTCCAAGCTCAAGGTGAGTGAAAAAGTATGAAATTGTTTTAGCGTTAATGGCATAGCTCACCCCAATTTTAAAAAGCTGTCGTCATTTACTTTCCCTTAAGTGGCTCCAACCTTTTAAGAAATTCTTTCTTCTGCTAAACAGAACAGAAGGTATCTTCAACAAAGCTGAAATCCTGTAACCACTGACTTCTGTTGTATTTGTTTTTCCTGATAAGTCAGTCGGTACTCACAGGTTTTCAACTTTCCACAAAATGTCTTCTTTGTTCAACAGATGAAAGAAACTCAAAAAGGGTTAGAACCACTTTAGTGAGTACAATTTCATTCCTGGGTGAACTATCCATTTAAAACTGCTTGTCTGTTCTGTTTGTAAAACATATCTAATGATACCCTAAATGACTTTACACTTGTTAAATAAGATTTTAGACACACTCAAATTAACAGATAAGATTATTCTTATGTTTACTTCATGTGATGGGCGCCATGGTGGTGTAGTGAGTAGCATGTTCGCCTCACAGCAATAAGGTCACTGGTTTAAGCCTCGGCTGGGTCAGTTGGCATTTCTGTGTGGAGTTTCCATGTTCTCCCCTTGTTCACGTGGGTTTCCTCCGGGTGCTCCGGTTTCCCCCACAAGTCCAAAGACATGTGGTATAGGTGAATTGGGTAGGCTAAATTGTCCGTAGTGTATGAGTGTAAATTAGTGTGTATGGATGTTTCCCAGAGATGGGTTGCAGCTGGAAGGGCATCTGCTGCGTAAAACAAATGCTGGATAAGACGGCGGTTCATTCCGCTGTGGCGACCCCAGATTAATAAAGAGACTAAGCTGAAAAGAAAATGAATAAATGAATGAATACTTCATGTAAATATTTAAAAAATGATATCCCTTATAATAATAATAACTATAATAACAATAATAATAATACTCTGTAAACCTTTTTTAGATTATCATCAATATGGACTGATTGGCGCATGTGGTGACGCAGATCAAGAAGATTTTATTGTCCAGTTTGATGATGAACAGTTGGCACACGTGGACTTCAAAAAGCAGAAAGATGTTGTCACATTACCTGAATTTGCTGGTCAAGCTGTGTTTCCACCAATATATGTGGATGCTAAAAGGGCAGAATTTAATTGCAAAGCCTACCTGGCTGTGCTTAGAGAGGTGTATGCCAGTTCACCTGAAGTACTTGGTAAGACAAAAATAGAGATAAAAATGTCACACTTTTTGACAAGGTTGCAATACTTATTGTTAGCTACAGAATTAACCAACATGAGCTAAGAACAATGACAGCAACAAATTCTTGCTTGTTAATATTACGACACCTTAGAATTATGGTTCTACCTGACATTTTTGTAAAAAATGAGTTATTGACATATTCTTATTAATTGACAACTTATTTACATTATGGGATGTTTTTGTAATAAGTTGTTTACATTTTAAGACTTTTTATTTAAAAAAACAAACGTTACACACGTACTGTTTGCTATGGGATGCAAAAACTTTGAAGCTCAATATCTCAAAATCATTCAGAATGCAGAGAGAATCTTATAATTCCAAGGTGACGGTTCGTTAATGCACCGTGAAAAAAATGTATCAATACTGTTATAAATATTGTTCATCATTTGTTTGTGTTAGTAAATACGTTAACTAACATAAACTAATGCAATCTCATTGTAAAGTCTTAACGTCTAATTAAAATGTTGTTTCTAATCTTTGCCAGAACCCCCCTGGAGCTCAATTTATCCTAAAAGGGATCCACAATCAAATGTCAACAACACTCTGATCTGTCATGTGAGTGGATTCTTCCCACCGCCGGTCAGAGTTTTGTGGACCAAGAACAATGTAAATGTGACAGACGGATCCACTATCAGCAGATATTACCCCAACAAAGATGGAACAATGAGTGTCTTTTCTCACCTGAGCTTCATTCCTGAGGAAGGAGACATTTATAGCTGTTCAGTGGAGCACAAAGCCCTTCAGCAACCTCAGACCAGAACATGGGGTCAGTGTTTATTTAACGTTCACATACAATCGCTTATAAAACACATGAATTTCCCAAATGTTTGTGTGTGTTGTGTGCAGATGTGGAGGTAAAGCAGCCCAGCATTGGTCCATCAGTGTTCTGTGGAGTTGGTCTTGCTCTTGGGCTACTGGGTTTTGCAACTGGTGTCTTTTTCATGGCAAAAGGAAACAACTCTTACTAGTATTTATCCTGAAGTAGACAAAGTGGTGGACATAATGTACATGTAAACTCATGTGGTTAATAGAGCAAAATTATTTAAATTGTTTGATTACTTCTTCATTCATTGCGAAGTGCAAAGGCAAAAGAGTTTAGAGGTTTCTCTGAGTGATCTACTGGATCACTGGGCAAGTACTTTAGAAGTGACTATTAATATACCAAGTCTCACATGATGGTATAGGGAAGTTTGTTAACAAATGCAGAACGTATTCCGCTGAACGCATACTGTAAATATAAATGTTTTAAGCTGATACATATTTTCCATCCAGATAGTAAACAAATATTATTTAAATATGCAAGTGTTGTTTTAGTTTGATATTTAATATATTGTCAGGTGTTTCAGAGGGACATTATTTTAACAGAATATAATGCTGTAAGTTAAATAAAAAATATTCAAAGAATGAGCAATTGCATAACCAGTCAGTCTTCAAACCTATCTTCTTACCTTAGCCTGATTCACAATATGAATCATGTAATAATGTTTTACAATTTGAGTGGCACTTGTAGATTTTTTACAGAAATGGGTTTGCTGGTTATACAGACAGATATAGACTATAAATAATAATAATAATAATAATTTTTTACATTTATATAGCACTTTTCTGGATACTCAAAGTGCTTCACACATTTTCATCCATGTGGATGACGCAACAGCAGCCTTATTGTGCCAGCCCGCACACCACACACCAGCTGATTGGTGGAGAGGAGTCAAATGACAAGTCAAGAAGCAAATTATGATATGGGGATGGTTAGGAGGCCATGATGGACAGAGGTCAGAGGGCAAATTTGGCCAGGATGCCGGGGTTAAACCCCTACTTATTTTGAAGGACTTCCTGTGAATTTGTAATGACCACAGAGAGTCAGAACCTCAGTTTGAAGTCTCATTCAAAAGACGGCGCTCACTGAGCAGTATAGAGGTCTGCATGACCAGAATTCTTGCGGCGTGGGAATACATTTCCGAATAAAACTCAGTAGCAGTCGGTTACTTTGGTGTAATTTGAATAGGAGAGGGTGGGCTAACAATATAGTGCTCCCGAGTCCCGATGTTTTTTCAGAACAGCATATCTGTGATTCCCTCATTCTTATTGAGCACCTGTATAGCCAGTGCCTATGACTGTTACACATGCTGAACGCATTAATGCATTTTATTTGCACAGTCTGTGCATGCATCGGTGCTCAGAGCAGGCTTTGCCAACACAGGAGAGACGAGTGAAGATGCGCTTTCCTTCAGCTTGCATTGGAAAACAGTCAGTTTACTGTTAGGAAACCCACATCAGGTAAGTCTGATGTATGGGAGACTTCTTCATGCATCATAGACCCAAATAGAAAAAATTACCCTTTGCGCGATGTGATAATACCTCAAAGCTTTACACTTTAGAAGTCACAAGACTGGAACCTCAGGGTTAAGGCGGCACTCATGTCTCATCACAAAGGGGCAAACAAAACTTACATTTATCCTACAATCTTTGCACAATCTACAGTTTTATCTATTATCTCTCTCTTATGGTAGAACCCAATTTAAACATGTGATTTTTGAAACCAGATCTAAATTTTGTGAGAATGGTTGGGTTGGGTAGGCAGTGGGTGAACAAGGTCTGAAGCTGAATACAGTATGCAGCCGGAGTCTATGTGGAGTAAACTAAAAAAAACTGTCCCACGCAGAACTCGATATAGAGTCCTCGTCACTATACTGGGCCGTTAGAACCCACATAGACTGCAGGTTGAACACTCCCTGCTGGCCTAACTAACACCACTTCTGGCAGCAACCTAGCTTTCCCACGTGGTATCCCATCCAGGTACTCACCAGGTGCAGTTCTGCTTAGCTTAAGTGAGCGATCATGTGAGAGTTACAGAAAGCTAGCCGCTGGCAATATAACATGTGAGGGTCATTTATAGCCTTTTCTCACAGCAGCTGGAATAAATTAATTTATCAGTATAAAGATTGGATGGCATGACAATTAAAAATTATAGACCGTGACGATAAATTAAAATTCTACATGTAACGCTAACACACTATGAAATGCTGATGTTGTTAACGGTAACAAATTAAGAAGTATAGCTAATAACATAAAAAATATGTCATGTGATATGAGCTAAGCCATTGGTGTCCAAACTCACTCCTGGAGAGCCAGTGTCATGTAGATTTTAGCTCCAACTTGACTCAACAATCCTGCAAACATGTTTCCAAAGCCTAGCAAGAGCTTGATTAGCTTGCCCAGGTGTGTCTGATAGGGGTTGGAACTAAACTTTACAGGACACTGGCCCTCCAGGACCAAGTTTGTTATGTTATGTTGAAAATGCTATGTAATAATAAAAGTTACTTGTTTCGATTACTTTTTCTGATAAAAATCCTTTTTGGGTCATACAGTATTTGCAAGAAAATAAATCTATTATTTACAGTATTTTACAGTGTGAATACTGTTTTTTTTTAAAAAATGTGTACAGTATACAAATAGCTACACATACACCTTGAAACATCAGACTCATTAGCATTGAAGAGCTTTACCGATGCAAAAAAATGTCAAGATTATCATTGTGCTTTTGTAGCAGAGGCCAGCTAGTGAAGTGCTGTGCAGGTAAACCTCACTC
>CAIGQQ010000306.1:1657720-1668598 GCA_903798035.1 Danio albolineatus
GTAAACCTCACTCCTCTGACCTCTAAAGGTGCTCTAGCGACAGACGCTTGAGGCCATGGCCTTTAGCCTCCTTGGTAGAGCTACAGACTCCCATGCGGAAGGTCGCCGGATCGATACCAGCTCGGAGCGGGTTGGGTGACGTAGGACCGGCGGGGTTATGCTTTTAACTGCAGGTTTCAAAAAGTAATGGAGACAAAGAAACTTGTAGACTCCAGTTTTAAAGAATTGAAATTCACATTTTAGGCACATACTGTACATACAGTCCTCTTTGTGTGCAAGTGTATGTGTACACCCATTTTTACAGTTTATTTTAGGGCTGTCAAAATTAGCACGTTAACGCATGCCAATTAATTAGAAATATTGAAAGCGTTAAAAAAAAGTGACGCATTTAACGCATGGCAGTTTTTTTTTCTTATTTCCTGTTGTGGCCGACGTGTGTTCAGGGCCGGCGCGTCAACAGAGGCGACCTAGGCAGCCGACAGAATAGTGAGCGAACCCCCCTCCCTCGGCGAGTATAGCCTCGAGGTGCGCGCGCGCACTCAGCGGAGGCGCGCGATGCGGCGCCAGACGAAAGTATAAATCCAGCTTAATCCGCGACACCTACTCCCTCCCTCCCTCCCGGTCTGCACGTTCATCTGCGAACCGGTCACTTTCTTTTTCACTTTCGGGTTGAGGGCGGCACGATGATAAACGCAACCGTGCACGTTGATGACTCTGAAGGGAGTCGCTTATACCGTGTGAGCTCGCTGTACTGCCCGCGTTGTCTGTGTGTGTGTGTGTAAGAGAGAGTGTTTGTGTATCCTAACAACAAGATTAAACGCCTAACGTCGCAGACAGTCGCTCAAAGCAGTTTAGAGTTTAATGTTTAGAGATAGCATGACCAAAGTCCATGTAAGAAGTCAAGCCTATAGTCTTTAGTACGTGACTTTGATGTACCCCTTGGTGCTTCTTGCGTCCTTGTCGCAGCACCAGTGGCACAGAAATTAAGCACCGAAATCGGTGATTCTGCTTGTGAGAGACTTTTCTCACTCTTAGGTCACATGTCAACAGACTGGCCTGTCTTAGCAAAAATGTTAAGGAGGACTAAGCAAAATTGTTTCTACTTTATAATTAATGTTCTCAACTCGCAAAACAACTTTACAATGAATACAATTGTTTGTATTCAATACTTTATTTTTTTTTATCCAATTTCCATATTTGCAATGCCTGTATTTTTTGTAGTTCACATAGAATCCAACATGGAAATAATTTTTGTTTGTTATTGGCATTGATTTGTTTTAAAATTCAAATGGCACTTACATGCCTGTGTTTTTATTTCTGTAATAAACACGGCTTTTCGTGATTAATCATGATTAATCAAACAAAAGTGTGATTAATTAGTTAATTTTTTTAATCAATTTACAGCCCTAGTTCATTTACATGAAAGTCTATTTGCCAGCAGATAACCACAGAACTTTCGCTTCAATGTTTTTCAGCTCAGCACCTGTGAAAAATGTCACAGTGAATGTTACTTGATCACATGCTGTTGTGGGTCAGTCATTAGCTGGATTTTCCAGTTTGATGAATTGAGATGTCGATCTAGACTGAGATTAGTTTACTGGAACTGCACTCAGGCTCATTCCATCTAAGAAAACAACACTGAATTACAATGTATACTCTTTCAATACACCTGGCCTTATATCTGAAACATATAAACGTTTAAGTTAATTCTTAAAGTTAAATAAACATACTTGGGATTGTTGGGATGGTTTTCTGCATACTGTATGAGTCAATTTATTTTTAACTAAAGAGTAAAGATAATTTAGACAATACTATCTTTACTCTGGGATTACCACTCTTAATTAATATACTGACTTATCACTTAAATAGTAACTCAAAACTTTTACAGGGTCACAGTAGCCTTTTATTGGTGAATGTAGCTTACCCCAGTATAGATTTCTAACCACGTGAAACTGTGAAAAACGAAAGAGGAAAGGTCTGGTCAACTTGTCAAATAGTGACAACTTTAAATGATGAGCCAACTGGTTATGCACATTGCACTACATGTAAGTCCAAGGGGCCTGCGGTATGCACAAATCCAGCACTGCCCCGCCTCCTTCCCCACATCATCTCAAGTAACACAGATGCTTTCAAAGGCTACATTATTTAAGGGCATTTATTATGACATAATTAGTTTCCTTTTTTATATATTTCTTTGAAATGTAAATGTAATAAAAGCACATTAGTACCCAGGAAAAATCAGACGCTCAAGACATAATCTTTAAAATTATGGCATCTAAAAAATTGCAAATATATGTCAGAAGATTGTGATATGCTACAACCATTAGTGAAGCATTAATAAAATCCTTACACTTTGCACTGAACGAAAATCCTCCACCGCACAGTTGAGTAGTAGACGGGCTGAAATAAAACATATAATTTGTATATTTTTGCTTGAAAAAAATATATTTTTAAAAACAAATTTTGTATAGTTTGTCTATAATTTAAATATTTTTGTTGGTCAGTTATTTTCTAAATAAAATAGAAGAAGGAATAACATCTGAGGTGAAGTGCTTCAAAAAAAGTCCGCTAATGCGTCAACAATGGCAAAACACAAACTGGATTGTTAACTGGTCAGATTAATATTAAATTATTATTCATTGAAAATAATAATTGATGTGTCTATTTTGTGTCTGACACATTAAATATTGCATTTTAAAATACTGATTTGAGAAAAAAAAGAATAAACTAAATAAAAAGAATAAAATAGATAGTCCTGCCCTAGATATTTTTCATTTAAAATATCAACGCAGATCCAGGATGGAGGTGATCAGCATCAGTGCAGGTTTGGCAAATCATCTTTGTCAAACTGCAGTATTCTTTGCTTCTTTGGCAAACGTGTTGTCGGCACATGTGGTTGCACGTGTTACCGTCCCGCGAATTAACAAATATGTTGCACATCATGGGCTGATCACACCGAGCGCGCCTCTTAGTTCCAAAAGCGCAAGGCGCACCGTACTGCCTTTATGTTGAAAAAAAAAGAAGCGCGGTGCGCTTTATGTCATTAATCCCAATTCTATTTTTGTACCCCTACCCCTTCCCCTTGGCCCTTACAACCGAGGGTTAAGGGGAAGGGCTTCAAAACCTACCCCTAAGAATTGGAACAGCACTTCAACACCTGCACACGTCATCTCATCGCGATCTTTTGCTTCATATGAGATCAGACGATCACGACTGCTGGAGTTATTCCAGTTGTGTTATTTTTTGGTGTTTATCTTCAGGAAATCACTGAAGGCGTATATTATGTTATCATAACGATCTAATGTGGCAATAAGATCGGAACTGTACTGTGCATTTACACAGTGGCCATATTTATCTATGTAAACACACAAAAACATCATTAACATTATAGCAGACACTGTAAAAAGCTCATTCCCAGCCACTAGACATTACTGACAGGGTATTCGAGTGTCATCGTGTGTCAGAATGTTTTAGGAAGGCTGTACATGAGTTATGATTATGGATTATAGATCGCGAAATTTGGCAGGTTTTTTTTAGCAGTTTTTTTAAAGAGCATGACGGTAAAATACGAAAGCGGTTATGAATATATTAAAACATATGTTTGTTTGTGGCGCCACGGTGGCCTAGTGGGTAGCATGTTCGCTTCAGAGGAAGAAGGTCGCTGGTTCGAGCCTCGGCTGGGTCAGTTGGCATTTCTGTGTGGAGTTTGCATGTTCTCCCCGTGGTTGCGTGGGTTTCCTCCGGGTGCTCCGGTTTCCCCCACAGTCCAAAGACATGCGGTATAGGTGAATTGGGGAAGCTAAATTGTCCATATGTGTGTTTGTGAGTGTGTATGGATGTTTCCCAGAGATGGGTTGCAGCTGGAAGGGCATCCACTATGTAAAACAAATGCTGGATAAGTTGATGGTTCATTCTGTGGCGACCCCAGATTAATAAAGGGACAAAGCCAAAAAGAAAATGAATGAATGAATGTTTGTCGTAAAAATTTGTAATAATGACAAAAAACTCTAATTTGTGGATCTCCTTACTTCCGGGTTCAGTTGTGGCCTGTTGTATTCTGGGATATTTTCTTACCCCTCCGTTTGAAGTGTGGTCCTGAAAAATCTTCGTTCGAAGGGGTGTATACCCCTTGCCCTTAGCCCTACGCCTTTAAGCTAAAGAGAATTGGGACACCCCTACCCCTTCACATGAACGCACAAAACGAGGGGTAGGGGTAAGGGGAAGGTCTAAGGGGTAGAATTGGGATTGGGCCTAAAGGTTTTCCGTAAAAAAACAAACAAAAAAACTCCAATCATTTCTCTAAAACATTCTGATAAAAAAGGAAACTAAAAATATCAGTTCTCTATTGAATACAAATCTAGTCTATTTCAATGGCTGTATAGGCTAAGATGTTTGGCGGAAAAAAAACGGGCTTCAGGTCGGACTCAGGCCAAAATTTTGATAAGCTGTCGGACAAGGGCCAGGCTACAGTAGAAGAAACCCAAGCAGCTCTCACTAATGAATATCAGAACCATCAGCTCTAACATTGCTCACAAAGCAAACCTGTCAGTGTCTGAACGCTCACCTGCTGGGATAGTAGAACAGACCGGACTGGTGCATCACCGCTTTTAGCTTGTCCTCCTCTGACGCCTTTGCCTCAACCAAATTTTCAGTCTGTTTCAAAGGCATTTGTACGTTTTAAGCTTTTTCACCCTCAAATCTCCTTAAGAAGCTGCATGTGTGTGTGTACGTTGTTGTGTGCTTTACACTGCGTTTTGATATTCTGCACTGCACATGTCTTTATGATGCCTCAAATGCAAACACTGCAGTTCAATACAGAAAAGCACAGTGGGGCATGTTAATCATTTGTTCAATACCTTCACCAACTGCTCCAGTGAGAGGAGTAAAGGATCACCTCTTTGTGATGATTCACCCCATCGTCCCGCTTGATGTCTGCAAAAGAAAGGAGCTTGTGTGTCTAAAACACCAGGGACAGGCTAGGAGTCTTCATATAACATCTACCAGAAGACGGTTGTGCTCATTTCACACGACTTACCCAACAAATCTTCTGTTCCAGGACTTCAGTCCAGCAGCAGGGATCTGTCTGATGACCGACGTGTTTTTGTGAATGAGAGTGTGGTGATTTGCCACACTCGTTGCAAGATTAGTGGGTTTGCCCCTTAATTGTATCGAAAGCGTATAAAACGGTGTTACCCTGAGATCTAGACAGTACGTCAGGGGGGGCCCCTGGTGACGTTGTTCCGGTGCGGCATTCGGTCTATGTAAAGGTAGGAGCTGTTTGCTAGTGTGCATTGCTGTTAGTGTTTGGGCTGCATTTGTTTAGGCTTTCTGTGTTTCCAGTGTGGACCAGGAGACTGGAGAGATTTGTGAATGTACCCAAGGGAGCGTGTAATTGCATTGAGCTTATAGTATCTGCAAAGGTACAGTTTTGCTATGTTTAACATGGTGTAAGTGTAATGTGAGCTCTAAAACCAACCTTATTGTTTCCTTGGCAGCAGTACAGCGTTGCTGAGAGCACCTCTAGTGTGCAGCAGGTTGTTTTGGAGTGGTCGCGCTTTCGATTTGTTGTTGTAATCCGGGCACTGGCGACCTTTTCTTCCCCACGCTGCGTTCCCGTAGCTGCGTGATTCGTTGGCTAGCCTTGTTTGGAGCGGATGTCTTCCAAGAACGGACGCTGTGCTGTACATACTAACGCTTGATTGCTCGCACGTGAGTGTTTATTTGACGCTTTCCTCACCGCATATCTTTGAAACTCGAATTGACTGTGGTCCTGTCTTGCCACTGTGAGGACACTTGTTTTATTGAGGGTGATTGACATTAAGCGTGTGTGTGCAATACTCCTTTTTACTATTGATGCTGTTTCCTTCTCTTTCCAGAGCGGAGTCCTATGTAGCTTTCTGTAGCCATTACTCGTATGATGGTAGAAGGTCATCCACATTGGGTGATTTTTGATGTAGTGCTGTGATCTTTGTAGTGTCAATTTTCACGGGTGTTGCAGTGCTCTAAACAGGTAGTGGCGGAGACTCTGGCTCTGGAGAAGGGGAGGATAGGCATCTTGTGTCCCAGAATTTATGAGCATTGAACCATTTTATTTGTGTCCATTTACATTGTTGCAAAAAAATAAAGATTGTTACCTTGCATGGATTTTGACTCCTGGCCTCTGTCTCACCGAACCTGAAGTAGCCTTTTATTAAAGTGTTGGGTCTCTGGTCCCTTTATACCAGGGTGGCGTAGTTGGCTTATTCTTTATTTGTTAAAATTATGTAGTGTCAATTCTAAGTCGCATCTCCACCGCCCGGTCACACGAGTGTTGTAAATCACCACAAGAGCATCATCAACAATTTAATTCATTTATTTGCAAGATAAATAAGAAAAGGAAAAAATAAAAGTAAAAAATATATAAAAGTAATATTCAATATTACTCTAAAGTAATGCAAAATTAACTTAAGACCAGCATCAAAAAATAGCATATGCTAGGATAGGCTGTTATTTTAGCAGGGTGATTTTTTTTAACCTGATCTTGTATCATTTTTATCTGTAGAAATGAAATTTGCAATGCTGATGTGATATATTGAAAAGTTGACCATTTGTTATTCCCATAAGGGGTACATTTTTATTAGTATCTATTTTTTTTATAAAGATGTTATTTCTACAATATAGGTGAAAAGTGTTTAATTGCATATTTATACTTAAATAAAGGTGCTGTGCATTAATTTGATTAATTAGTTTCAATTGTGTGCGTGGCTGCGTCATGATGTCACTGTACACTTCAGGGTGACGCGGCCGGGAGGTGCTTCATTCAGAGGGAATACACCTTTGAAGAAGCCATAATTGCATCGCTCTTCTTTTTCATTTTCACTCTCCTTTTTCTTATTCATCTTTATAAACTTCTTTACAGGTAAATGTAAACTGAGATGCACATAATAATCTTCCATTTATATATAAACACTTTGTAGAGAGATATTAGTGTGTTGAATGCTTTTCGTTTTGCTTGCTTAGGGTGTGTCACGAGGTTAGCAGGTTTGTGCTCGTTAAAGGGCCACAAAACCCCCTGGCTAGCTGGGTGTTTTCACACCTACAGTCTGGAAAAGCTCAGGAAAGTGGGTGTGTCCAGCTCTGTTTAGGTGGGAGTGTGAGGGGAGGGAATGAGGGGAATGAGGGGAGGGAACGACTTTAACAGCATTTTGGCACTTATACTTTAATCCAGGAACATTTCCTGCATGTCTACCGTGACAAATGAGGTGTTAGAAACTATTAAGAGTGTTGTTTTAATGGAGTGTTTGATACTGTGCGGCGTATGAGAGAAATAAAAAAAAACCTCCGAAGACTATCCTGTCACAAAATGCTGCGAAAATTCTACACGAAAGTAATTGTTTGACTGCAGCAGTTACATGTTTACATCGGAGAGCAGAATGTACAGCGGATCTTTCAGTCTTTAATATCGTACGGATATTAACGTACTGTGAACTCAGTAACAATTAATAATTTTGACAAAGGTCTGTCTTTAAACACTGAAAGAGTTGCGAACTACTAACTAACTACACACTAACTTCACCATCTGAATAAACAAACAAAGAGCAGTGATGGCTGATCAAATCTGTAGACAATCCACATAAACTGGAGCGGCGACTGTTTTAAAAGGAGACATGCGGCATTTCCAGATGCGGAAAGCTCTCAGGTGAAAAAAAAGTTTCTTTTAGACGCATTTCTGCTGTACACGTGTGTGAGTCCAGCTGCACTCTCATAGCGAAAATGAAGGCTAAACCTTCACTGCAGCACATAAACACAACACTGGCGACCTGCGTCTCCTTCCACTTGTTTTGGAAGCACAATGTGGCGTCCCTGCCGTCTGGACACAGCAACGCGTACACACAGTCTTCCAAGCTCTCGTGCATATTAATGAGTTGCACCGCATACACAATAGAGCGCGCTGATTGGCTTGAACAAAGGCTATCTCATGAATTATGCCACACGCGCAGAGACGTTAGAGTGTTCTGGCCGGGACAGGCATCCACTGTGCTCGCTGGAGTACATGCATAGATCTCATCGGCGTGACGCAGCCTCAAAAAAAGTAGGAAAAAAAAGAACGAATTTGCTCGAAAAAACACAAAAACAACCAATTTTCACTTTTTAGTCAATTATGTGTCCTAATAGTGTTTATAGCAGCATAGGTCACATATATGACTGTCAACAGCTCAAAAAAATGTGTTTTGGTGTTTCTTGGCCCTTTAACATGAGTGCCTCGTGATTAGCGCGATAGCCGCTACATGTCATCAAATGTCAGTATTGTATGTCGACGCTGTTTTAATGTATAAGTTGGTGATGTTGTTATATGTTTATGAGTTTTTCTAAATGGGTATATGTAAATAATTTAATTATATTGTGCCTGAGTTACTCATTATGGTTCAACAAATTAACTATGTGTATGCCTTTACTGAATGAAGTATAGCAGATACTAGGTATTAAGCAGTTTGTAGGCATTAACATATGTTTCACACCCTAGTTTTCATGCCATTGGTAAGAGTGAATACATATGACGATGTTACATATCTTTTTGGTGCTTACTGTATGTGTGCCTTTTCAATATCTTTTTCTAAAAATGTGTGTCAGTTGAACTGTATTGAGAGTTTTTTAAATAGCTCATTGCTTGTACTTATTTTCTTTATTCTGAATTAGTGTGTGTGTGAACTCATTCATGTGTACATCTAGCTATTACTGGGAAGGAATCATACTTTTATGTGCTGAGTTTTTGTTACAGTCATACAGTATGTTCTAAATTCATTCAGAGTGAATACACCTTTGAAGAAGCTATCATTGCATCGCTCTCCTTTTTCATTTTCACTCTCCTTTTTCTTATTCATCTTTATAATCTTCTTTACAGGAGTATTACACTGACAATGAGGCAGTGTTTTAACTTCACACAGAAATGCCTCCTGGCACAGCCGGGACTTGAACCAGAAACCTTTGTTAGGCACAGTGCTAACCACTGAGCCACTGTGTCATCGTAGTTAATTCATTCATTCATTCATTTTCTTTTCGGCTTAGTCCCTTTATTAATCCGGGGTCGCCACAGCGGAATGAACCGCCAACTTATCTGGCATTTGGACTGTCTTTGGACTGTGGGGGAAACCGGAGCACCCGGAGGAAACCCACGCAACCACGGGGAGAACATGCAAACTCCACACAGAAATGCCAACTGGCCCAGCCGGGGATCGAACCAGCGACCTTCTTGCTGTGAGGCGAACGTGCTAACCACTCGGCCACCGTGGCGCCCCGTAGTTAATTCATTTTCCTTAATATTTCCTACTATGTTAAATAAACTTAGCCAACTGTAGCTGAACAAATTAAGCTTATTTCATATTTATGAAACAAAAAAACTATATAAAGATTAACATCTTTACTGTAAAATAAACTTTCTTATACCATGAAAAAGCTTTATTATGAAATACTTTAACAGGGTTTTCCCTGGGTCAGAATTGGTCTTCGGTGGTGGCTGACCATAGATGTCAGCTGCATGTGTGGGATGCTTGTCTCAAGTTGTAAGAGAAGATAAGGTGACTTTTCAACCACCTCAAGACTTGAGCCTGTTTTTAATTTCATAAGGTTGTTTTTATATCAACATTAATGTAATTTATTAAAATATTAGTATAATATATTTTAAATAGGGTTGTCAAAATTAGCGCGTTAACGCACATGATTAATTTGAAATATTTAAGTCGTTAAAAAAATTAACGCATTTAACGCAGTGGCAGTTTTTTTTTTATTTCCTGTTGTGGCCGACGTGTGTTGCAGGAGAGGAAAAATAGTGTGGCCGCTTTAAGACTGCTTTTACGGGGGTTGTAGTCCATGGCGCAGGGCATTGTGGGTGTGTAGTTCGCCACGCATGCTGTTGAATGTGAGCGCGCGCTGTGTGTGTGTGCGGTGGATAAGAGGGAGAAAGTTTGATCCAGTTTTGTGTTGTTTACTCCTGTAATTCCACCCAGGAGCTGTTTTGGACTGTGAAGCTGAAAGCACTAAAAGAAGTAAAAGAAGGGCATGCATCGAGTACTTTTGCCTGTCTCATCATTTGCACGAGCCTGTGAGTTAGCGAGCTGTTACTCTGCCGCCGGGCATCGCAGAGAAAGTAACATGTGTGTTCAGGGCCGGCGCGTCCATAGAGGCGACCTAGGCGAACCCCTCGGTCCTCACTTTAATCCGCGACACCTTACCCCTCCCTCCCGGTCCTCACGTTCATCTGCGAATCGATCACTTTCTTTTTTCACTTTCGGGTTGAGGGCGGCGTGATCACCGTTCGCCTAGAGCACCAGTTCAGCTTGCTCCGGCCCTGCGTGTGTTTAAAGAGCAAAGGAATATGAATAAAGGATCATATGGATAATATGGATCCATGTAAATGTACTCAATGAAAGTGCCAGATGATGTTGCCAGCTGTCAAAGACAGCCCATTCCTCTCTTAAGTTGATTCCAAGCACCCTCAAATGTTTCATTAAGTTTGACGTGTTTCCCCCCTACACGCAACTTTTGTAAAGCGTCTGCTTCGCGTTGCTGTATCAGAATCCTTGCTTGAGAAATACAGTCATACTTTAAAGTACCATAGTCCTGCGCGGTCATGATTTAAAGGGAGTGCGCTGTTCTGCGCTCTCTCTGTCTCTGTCTGTGTGTGTGTGTGTGCATGCGTGTGTGTTGTCACCCGATAATGTCAACAGACTGGATTGTCTTATAGCAACTGGCTAAATGTTAAGGAGGACTAAGCAAAATTGTTTCTACTTTATAATTAATGTTCTCAACTCGCAAAACAACTTTACAATGAGCACAATTGTTTGTATTTAATGCTTTATTATTATTATTATTATTATTATTATTATTATTATTATTATTATT
>CAIGQQ010000306.1:1668608-1712007 GCA_903798035.1 Danio albolineatus
TTATTATTATTATTATTATTATTATTATTATTATTATTATTATTATTATTATTATTCGTCCAATTTCCATATTTGCAATGTCTGTATCTCCTCCTTGAACCGTCACCTTATCGTGGTGGAGGGGTTTGAGTGCCTGAGTGATCCTAAGAGCTATGTTGTCTGGGGCTAATGCCCCTGGTAGGGTCTCCCAAGGCAAAAAGGTCTTAGGTGACAGGTCAGACTAAGTACGGTTCAAAATCATCCTTATGATTACAATGCCATCAAGGACCGCGACGTCGCCCGGTATGGCGCAGCCGGGGCCCCACCCTGGAGCCAGGCCTGGGGTTGGGGCTCGTATGCGAGCGTCTGGTGGCCGGGTTTTCTCCCACGGAACCCGGCTGGGCTCAGCCCGAAGGAGCGACGTGGGACCATCCTCCCGCAGGCCCACCACCTGCGGGGGGAGCCGTAAGGGGCCGGTGCATTGTGGAACGGGTGGTGGTCGAAGGTTAGGACCACGACAACCCGATCGTCAGGCACAGAAACTGGCTCTTGGGACATGGAATGTCACCTCACTGGAAGGGGAAAGAGCCCGAGCTTGTGCGGGAGGTGGAACGATACCGACTAGAGATAGTCGGGCTCACCTCCACACATAGCTGGGGCTCTGGAACTCAACTTCTTGAGAAGGGCTGGACTTTCTTCTACTCTGGAGTTGCTCACGGTGAGAGGCGGCGAGCTGGTGTGGGCTTGCTTATAGCTCCCCAATTTAGCCGCCATGTGTTGGAGTTTTCCCCGGTGAACGAGAGGGTCGTCTCCCTGCGCCTTCGGGTCTGGGATAGGTCTCTCACTGTGGTTTGTGCCTACGGGCCAAACACCAGTGCAGAGTACCCGGCCTTCTTGGAGTCCTTGGGAGGGGTGCTGGAAGGTGATCAGACTAAGGACTCCATTGTTCTACTAAGGGACTTCAATGCCCACGTGGGTAATGACAGTGACACCTGGAGAGGCGTGATTGGGAGGAACGGCCTCCCTGATCTGAATCCGAGTGGTGTTTTGTTATTGGACTTCTGTGCTAATCACAGTTTGTCCATAACGAACACCATGTTCAAGCATAAGGGTGTCCACCAGTGCACATGGCACCAGGACACCCTAGGGCGGAGGTCAATGATCGACTTTGTGGTTGTATCATCTGATCTCCGACCGTATGTCTTGGACACTCGGGTAAAGAGAGGGGCAGAGCTGTCAACTGATCACCACCTGGTGGTGAGTTGGATCCGCTGGCAGGGGGGAAGGCTGGACAGACCTGGTAGGCCCAAGCGTATTGTGAGGGTCCTCTGGGAACGTCTGGCTGAACCTCAGGCCAGAGGGATTTTCAACTCTCACCTCCGGAAGAGCTTTGACCAGATCCCGAGGGAGGCTGGAGACACGGAGACTGAGTGGTCCATGTTCTCTGACTCTATTGTTAACGCGGCCGTGAGGAGCTGTGGCCGTAAGGTCTGTGGTGTTTGTCGGGGCGGCAATCCACGAACCCGGTGGTGGACACCGGAAGTAAGGGATGCCGTCAAGCTGAAGAAGGAGTCTTACAGGTCTTGGTTGGCTTGCAGGACTCCAGAGGCAGCAGATTGGTATCGGCAGGCCAAGCGTGCTGCAGCCCGGGCGGTTGCGGAAGCAAAAACTCGGGCCTGGGAAGAGTTCGGGGAGACCATGGAGGAAGACTATCGGTCGGCCCCAAAGAGATTCTGGCAAACCGTCCGACGCCTCAGGAGGGGAAAGCAGCTCCACATTGACACTGTTTTCAGTGGAAGTGGGGAGCTGTTGACCTCGACTGGGGATGTGGTCGGACGGTGGAAGGAATACTTTGAGGATCTCCTTAACCCCACCGGCATGTCTTTCATTGAGGAAGCAGAGACTGGGGATGCAGGGGTGGACTCACCCATCACCCAAGCTGAGGTCACTGAGGTAGTTTGCAAGCTCCGCAGTGGCAAAGCAGCAGGGGTGGATGAGATTCACCCTGTGTATCTTAGGTCTCTGGATGTTGTGGGGCTGTCTTGGCTGACACGTCTCTACAATATCGCATGGCGGTCGGGGACAGTACCTCTGGACTGGGCAACTGGGGTGGTGGTTCCCATTTTTAAAAAGGGGGACCGGAGGGTGTGCTCCAACTATAGGGGGATCACACTCCTCAGCCTCCCGGGAAAAGTCTATGCCAGGGTACTGGAGAGGAGGATCCGTCCGATGGTTGAACCTAGGATTCAGGTGGAACAATACGGTTTTCGTCCGGGCCGTGGTACACTGGACCAGCTCTATACCCTCACCAGGGTGTTCGAGGGTTCGTGGGAGTATGCCCAACCAGTCCACATGTGTTTTGTGGACTTGGAGAAGGCATTCGACCGTGTCCCTCGTGGCATTCTGTGGAGGGTGCTCTGGGAGTATGGGGTCAGAGGCGCTCTGTTAAGGGCCGTCTCGTCCCTGTATGAACAAAGTAGGAGTCTGGTTCGCATTGCCGGCAATAAGTCAGACTTGTTTCCAGTGCATGTTGGACTCCAGCAGGGCTGCCCCTTGTCACCAATTCTGTTCATAATTTTTATGGACAGAATTTCAAGGCGCAGCCTTGGGCAGGAGGGGTCCGGTTCAGGGACCACAGGATTTCATCTCTGTTATTCGCAGACGATGTTGTTCTGTTGGCTTCATCGAACATGGACCTTCAGCATGCACTGGGGTGGTTTGCTGCCGAGTGTGACTCGGCTGGGATGAGAATCAGCACCTCCAAGTCCGAGGCCATGGTGCTCCACCGGAAAAAGGTGGCCTGCCATCTCCAGGTTGGAGGAAAGTCCTTACCCCAGGTGAAGGAGTTCAAGAATCTTGGGGTTTTGTTCACGAGTGAGGGAAGGATGGAACGTGAGATTGACAGGCGGATAGGGTAAGGAGCTCTGTCACCCCGGAGGAGCTCGGAGTAGAGCCGCTGCTCCTCCACATCGAGAGAAGTCAGCTGAGGTGGCTCGGGCATCTGTTTCGGATGCCTCCTGGACGCCTACCTAGGGAGGTGTTCCAGGCATGTCCCACCGGGAGGAGGCCTCGGGGAAGACCCAGGACACGCTGGAGGGACTATGTCTCTCGGCTGGCCTGGGAACGCCTCGGGATCCCCCCAGAGGAGCTGGAGGAAGTGTCTGGGGAGAGGGAAGTCTGGGGTTCTCTCCTAAGACTGCTGCCCCCTCGACCCGGCCCCGGAAAAGCGGAAGAAAATGAATGAATGAAGGATGAACAATGTCTGTATTTTGGATTTTTTTGTAGTTCACATAGAATCCAACATGGAAATATTTTTTTTGTTATTGGCATTGATTGTTTTAAATTCAAATGGCACTTACATGCCTGAGTTTTTATTTCTGTAAAAAATACGGCTTTTTGTGATTAATCATGATTAATCCCAGACAAAAGTGTGATTAATTAGTTCATTTTTTAAATCAATTGACAGCCCTAGTTTTAAAATATATTTGTTAAAGCCTCAAACGAGATCACCGCTGTCAGGAGGAGCATTCAAAAGGAGGATCCATTGAAAACTCTGGAAAGATAATTTAAATACATCTCATGGAAAAAAAAATGTATTTAATGCAGTGCTTCTAGTCTGATATGAGACCCACTTTACATTGTATCTCAAACAGGCAGTGTAGATTGCTAATTTCAAACAAACCATATCTTAAATTTACGGGATATTCAAAATGTAAAAAGTCTCTGTGGATATATCTGAATGGACCATGTGAAACATGGATTCTATCCCAAGTGCAGTAGCCTGCTTCACTTACATGACATGATTACTGATAAAGCTATGCAGTAAAATGCAGTAAAAACCCAGCCTTAATTATCAGAGTTTGCCCTTTAGACACACTGAATCATGGTCCCTATAATAGGTGCAAAAACACACCATACTAGCTAATCAGTCGGGAGCTACAGGAAAACATTTACGAACTTAAGACAAAAAATTCCAGGTATAACGATTCTAGACTTCAAAACCAATGAGATGAAAGCATTTAAACCATTTAGGACTAAACATGGGACATAGTTATGACACAACTAAGAAAGGTTGACTGCTCAGTCCATCATCTTGTCGGTTTTACGGTTTAACTGGTGACCGTGTTAACTGGGGTCCTTTCCAGATGTATTGTAAGCTATTCACTTTTGCAGATTGGCAGATTCGTCACTTTTTCACAGCAACAAAACATGTCCATAACAAATAAAGATACTTGTTTCTTGGTTTCAGTGTCATTGTAAACATTATTGATTTTAATATTTGTGTAGCAGAACAGTATATATTCTAATTTAACCTAAAAAAATATTTAAAATTAACACGTCATCAACGGAATTCGAACTCATGTGAAAAGGTTAAGCACACGTAACAATCAAACTATCTAACTGAGCTATTCACTACTTTAGAGTAAATGGTTTGTTTTATTATCTTTATCAGTCAAAATATGCTGCTGTGTTTCTGGACCTGTGTTAAATTGTTTCCATAGACCCACGTTAACATGTACTTGCGTAACGTGTTTGTACAGACTCTCCCATTAATATTTTCTCAGAATAGATCTAAATGACAAGACAATGTTTCATCAGTTCTTCAAACTATGTCTTTTCATAGTTGTAGACTCATGTTTACCTGTGCCTTTAGACTCGTGTTAACCTGTGTCTACAGTCACACACACACGAGCTGATATATTCTCAGAATAGTTGTAAATGACAACAACGCTCCGCTAAATAGCATGCGTTATAAATTGCAGTCCACCCCCGTTCTTTCTTTTCTAAACAGAATTTAAAAAATCAGGCTAAATAAACAATCTTGTACACTGGATTCGAACTTGCAAGGAAAAGAGACATCATAATATATATCACTACTTGTCTTACTTAGCTACCAAAGACTGTTCAACACTTGTTTGTAATTTTATTTTATAGTGGGATTGATTTAATCTGATTGGCTGACTAGTGATTGTAAATGAGAGACCAGCTGCGGCCAATCATATCACGTGTTCCTCTCGAAATTTGTTTGTGAAACTTCACACTTAGATATTGTACTTAGATATACTTCACTTATAAAAAACCAAGAAACAAGTATCTTTATTTGTTATGGGCATGTATTGTTCCTGTGAAAAATCAACAAAAGTAAATAGCTTACATCTAGATAGGGACACCAGTTAACACGGTCACCAGTTAAACCATAACACTGGAACCCTATATTTGCAAGTGTAGTGACCAATTTGCTGCACGTTTCTTCAGTTGTTTGTGTTGTCACCAATTTGCAACATGTGCTGTAAAATTGATGAAGATTGTTTCTTTAATTGCTGGTGTTTTTTGTAATTTCATATGCTTTCTTAAATGGCAGCGCGTTAAACTCTCTTGGGTACCATAGGGTTATTGTGAAGTGTCACACAATAACTATTGAGAAAAGCGCTATAAAAATAAGTCTGTATTGAATTAAATAAAGAGGAGTTTACTCACACAAAACGCAAAGCTCTTTAGGGCAATCAAAATAAACACAGGTCCATGAACGTCAGGGAATTACAGTTGTGCAACAATAAATATATACAGCAATTGTGATTCGTTCATACATTGTGATTCGTTCAAACTGTACAACAGTGTGTAGAGAATGAAAATATTATTTAAAACCATTTATTTGTCTTGATTTGGCTTATCTTCATCTCACAACAGCAAACGGATTAAAAAAAAAACGAGACAAAATAATTACAAAATTGAAAAACTTTTTAAACGGCTTTTACTTTCTACTTTCGTTATTTTTTTTTCCCTCAAGCAGTCTAACTGCACCAAGATATCTAGTGAAACCTGCACTGAGAACAGCAAAAGCATGTTTACATCCTACCAGAAAGAGATCCAGCATTTTTTGTGTCTGTTGTATCTCAGAGAACAAGTCAGTTCACCTGAAGTGAATTAAAATTCAACTTTTCACACTTCTCTGCAATAGCTCTGTGTACAGTCTCAAATTAACAACAATTATTTACCAACAGAAAGTCACAGATATGACACATATTTAGAAAGCTTCTTTTTGCTTGAAAGAGGTAAACTTAGACAATCTCCAAACATGGATTCAACAACTCAAGCATCGCTTTCCATCATTAATTTGGTGACAGGAGGCAGATGTCTGACGTAACAGGTCATCCAGAAGGATATTTGCAGAGGAGCTGACCTAATATTGTATAGTTGGCAATCAAAAAAAAAAAAAAAAAACAAGCATAGCAGCCATCTTATCAGAATAGTTAAATAAACACAGCTGACTAATACAGAGAAAGTCTTTTTTACAATACAATTGTTTAACAGAATTCATTTTAACAAATGGCAAAATCGCTGTTGTGGTCACTCATCTACAGTCCAGTCCACCTCAGAAATCCCAATGACCTCTTGACCTGGCTTAAAGTTCCTAAGAAATGAAATAACGTGAACTACAGAAGAAAGGCACATTTCTGTAATGAGCACATTTCATTACACGTTTACTAAAGAGGGATGACAATAAGGTCATCATATAATCTAGGCAGTAACACATAAAAATATTAACAACATTATAACAGAAAGGATATTTCTTGAAGTGGCAATAATCAGGATACCATTTCTTCACTAGTTTATAGCAATTTGTATTTGTCAACAGGCATCTTCCCAATCCCATGAATTTAATATGCAGTCTCCCCTTTCATGTTTCATCTTGCGAAGAAACTGAAATAAAGGAAAGAATTATTTTTTTGTTGACTTGTCCAAACTTAACCTTAAAGATAGATATGATGGTGAGTATTACATCATAATACTTACGTGGAGTAAGGGAGTAATCAGACTTTTCAGAGCCTCGTACTAAATTAAATGCATAAAGTTAAACTGAAAGAATTAAAGAGAAATCACAACAACATTTAAAATTCCTCTAAAAGAACTGAAGTTTTTTTTTTTTTACTGAAAAAATTACCAGTATCTTGTCTCTTCCTCCACATAACCAGTTTAGTTGTGATGAAGACAGACACACACACGAACACCAACACACCGATCACCACAAACACACTGAAGCATCCTGGGACAGATTCAGACACATCTACAATTGGGGTTAGAAAACAACCAGTTGATGCATTAAATTTCTAATATAAAATAAAGGATTATCAACCTGACGTCCTATTTCTGTATAGTACAGTTTTGTTTGTTTGATGGTTTGTACAAATGTATTTACCGAACACAATGTCTAGTTTGTTGTCCAGATTGAGGTGTTTCACTGTGCAGTTGTATTTATGTCCTTCTCGCAGCTCCTCTTCACTGATGGTCAAACTCTTCCTCATCTGGTACGTCCCGTCTCCGTTGGGCAGAATCTCTCCTCCTGTGATCTGATCATCATCCACAGGCTCAGCATCTCTGAACAGGGTCAGGTTAATGTGACGTGGGTAAAAACCAGTGGCCAGACAGCTGATCTGAAGCCCTTGAGAGTCCGACAGTTTCTTCTGCATGAGTCTGACTCTGGGTTTCACTACAGATAAGAATGAGAACTGATTCATTTGATTACATCACTCATTCATTTATGAGATATTGTTTCCTAAAACATTCTGGAAAAATGTCTTTGTCAGTAAATGTATTGGGTAATCTATTTATTAAGACTTATTGTCTCACCTTTTCTCATCACATTGTTTTTTTCCACATTCAGGTATCTTCTCAAAACTTTAATGCAAACAGGATAATAAATATTTTCATGTATAATCTTTTTCTGCTGTATCATAACTTGGTCCCATGTTCTAAACCATTGGTTTTTTAGCTGGAAATCACGACTGTCTATGTTAAAGGTGAACCTCTCCATAGTTTTTCCATCATAAGCATCCCAAGAATGATATATTCCAGGTTTATTATTGAACAATTCACATCCAGCAATTCTTTGAAAAACATTTATACCTTCAAGTGAACAAATCAAAAACAAACAAAACAACATGGAATAAAGTTTCTGGTTAACGTGTACACCTTCAGATAAATTAAAACTATTGTTTATGGTGAATAAAGATGTCTAATGTCTTTTGTTTTAGTTGAAAAAAATGTAATCGCTCTCACCATTAGTGTGATTTAGGTGATCTTTTAGATACAAGAGTCTATATTTGATTTCATCATACCCATCACGAAATATAACATCAGCATCACTTTGATCTTCATCATAGTATTTTGGATCACTTGGACTGCGATGGTAAATCCTCCATGTTGCTGAGTCATAATACATTATTTGCACATCATCCAACATGACTACAACACTGAAATCTGGAAATGGTGTCTTTCCATCTACATATGTTAACATTATCAAAAGTGAGTGGGAACCTGTGAATACATAAAGGCAAACAAATATTAGTCAAATTAAACCAATACTAAACTAAATGAAAATATTTTTGATTTTTAAATAAAATTAGGGGAAAAAACACAACCAGTTGTAAAGATTTAAACCTCTGTTACCCCTTTATTTAATGTATGTGTAAGATACTTGAATGACAGGAGGCGGAGGAGTTCGGAACTCCTTTACTGAGAATATGCAGCACAGAACAAAACATACAACTTCGGCCAGTCCCTCCAGTTAACTGCTAAAACTTCATCAGTAAAACACATCAGTAATGACCCCAGGCGCCCACTTATTAGAATCCTTGGTGTAACTTCTCATGTACACCAAGTCATGTGGCCTAAACTCTCTAACAGTGCCACGGCCTTTTGCAGCATTCAGCTCCATTTTGCGAAGCATATTTTCTCCATGATCAGGATGTAAGCGATCCAGGGCAGTGGTCAGTCGTCGTTTCATGCGCAGCTCAGCACGACTTTTTCCAGTTGATGAATTTGGCGTGATATGTTGTGACAGCAAGAAGCGAGCCAGATGGGTCTGCCACTCACCCTTGGTGATGCGAGACAGGGCCTCTTTGGTTGTTTGCACCATACAGTACGTTCAGCTTGGCCAGTGTTCAATGACATGACGAATGCCATTGCAGTCCACAAACTCTTGGAACTTGAGGATGTGAAGGCAGTGCCATTGTCTGAAACTATGACATCGGGCAACCCATGTGTTGCAAAAAGAAGCCTCAATGTGTTGATAACTGCTGACGATGACATAGAATTCATCAGAGATACCTCTAGCCATTTGCTGTGTGCATCCACCACTATGAGGAATACTTTGCCTTGGAAAGGACCCGCAAAGTCAATATGCAGCCGGGACCATCTTTTTGTTGTCCACTCCCATGGATGTACTTTTGCTTTAGCGGGTGCATGGCGTGACATCTGACAGGTGCTGCATGCCTTAACAGTTTCCTCCATTTCTCCATCCATGCCTGGCCACCACACATAACTCCTCGCAAGTCCCTTCATGTGTACGATGCCCAGGTGTGCATCATGTAGCATAGCCAGTACCTCCCTTCGCGCTGAGCTGGGAACAACCACACGACTTCCTCAAAGCACACAGTTCTTATGCGCGGAGAGCTCATGGCAGCGCGAGATGAATGGTTTAAACCGGCTATCGGGTATCTCTGCCGGCCACCCATGTAGCACCCAACGTGACACCAGTGACATGACAGGGTCCTCAGCATGCATGGGTGCATCGGGGACCATCTCCAGTAATAATACTTCCAATGGTGGTGGTATAACAACGTCAGGTGCGGGTAGAGGTAAGCGACTCAGGGCATCAGCATTTCCCAGTTGCTTCCCAGGCCTATAGCACAACTCATAATCATAAGCTCCTATGATCAAACTCCATCGCAGCATCCGTGGTGACAGAATAACCGGCATGGGCTTGGAATGGTGCAGGAGTCCAAGCAGGGGCTTATGGTCTGTGAAAATCACAAAAAGGCGACCTGCCAGATACTGGTGAAATTTCCTGACAGCAAAAACTACTGCCAATGCTTCCTTATCGATCTGGGCATAATTCCTCTCTGTGGTGGTCATTGTTCTGGAGGCAAAGCCAATGGGCCTTTCCTGGCCAAACGCTCCAAGTGAAACAATAAAGCCTCCAGGCCATAGGGTGAAGCATTGCAAACCACTGCTAGTGGTTTCTTATCATCATAATGCGCCAACACCTTATGTGTTTGCAGCAACTGTTTTGCTTGAGCATACGCCATCTCATGCCTTACTTCCCACTTCCAAGGGGTGGACTGGTCAAGAAGGTGATGCAGAGGCTGCAGAATGGTGGCCTTGTTAAGGAGAAAACAGCTGTAAAAGTTAAGAAGCCCCAGGAATGCTTGAAGCTCTATCTTGTTTCGTGGAGGTGGAGCCTTTTGGATAGCGTCCACTTTTTCACTGGTTGGCTTAATGCCGTCCTTATCCACATGAAATCCCAAAAATTCCACTTGGTTTGCAGCAAAAATACTTTTCTCCTTTTTAGTTGCAATCCTGCTTCCTGCTTCACTTTAATACAGCCCTTAGCCGTGCATTGTGTTCTTCCATGGTTTTGCCTGAAATTAGGATGTCGTCCAAGTACGGTTGGACACCTGGGATGCCTGCAAGCAAAGTATCCATAAATCTTTGAATTATTAAAACAGCTGTTGACACTCCAAACTGTAAACGTTGAGCACGGAAAAGTCCGCGGAGAGTGTTAATAGTCAGTAAGTCGGCTGCTTCATCATCCAATAGGAGCTGCTTATAAGCTTGTTTCAAATCAGGTTTTGTGAAAACTACTCTACCTGCCAGTTTTGAGAACAATTCAGACACTGTGGGAATAGGGTACATAGCAGGCTTAACAGCTGTGTTGACGGTAAAACGATAATCTCCACAAATCCTCAGGCCCCCATCTGAGGCAACTGGACGGGCTTTGAAGAAACGTGGCGTCACCGTGGCATAAATATCAATTGAGATCGGAGGCATTCTGCAAACCTCAATGTCTTGAAATTCCTCAGTATATTCAGTCAGTATTTCCTCTATGGCCTGAAACTGCACTCTATGCACCCCTTCAACTGATATCCCAAGGGCATCAAACCAGTCTCGTCCCAGCAGACTAGTGCCCTGCCCTCCTATGACAAACAAAGGCAGTGTGTTTTGTGTCCCTTTGTACAAAACTTCCACAAATATCCTCCCATTTACATCCAAAGTTGCTTGCGACCACTGCTTTAACACTCCGCTGTCTGCATGCATTTCATGAAGTTGAGAATGCCACAGTGAATGATCAGTATTCTCACTAATCAAATAGCATGCTGCTCCTGAATCCACTTCCATTGTGTGTGCTTGTTTGTTCAACATCACAGTGGCCAAATATGGCTTATGCCCCCCTTTTTGTGATCTGTCAGTTGCGCTGAAAAAAGGGTACTCATTGTGCTGGTCATGAGTTACAGTGTTTGTAGGTCGTTCTGCTGTGCTACCGGCCGCCCCCTTAAGGCCCGTGCACACCGAGACGTTTTTTGCTCACGTTTTCGGTCGGCGTTTGACGCCTCGAGACTAAATAAAGGGCGCCAATGTGATTGTGCACACCAACGCGCAAAACACCAGGCATAAAAGCGTCATTTTTAAAGAAACGCCTCATGCTCGTTTTTTTGTTTTGACGCCCCGCGTCAAAACCTTCTACACCAATCAGATTCCCACTGTTGCTCACGTGTACGGAGCTGCTGAAGTTACAGTAAACACCCCTTGGAGGCGCTCAAGCGCAAAACTGTCAATGCGAGCGCAGATGCTAAGAGGAGATATTATCGTGGAGCTGCTTATTGCACTGGTGAACAATAATCATCTCTTCAGCGCTAGAGCTGCTACTTGAACCATCCATGCTTTGCCGATCGCAACAACAAGCGTGTCAACTTCCTCTTTTCTTCTTCTGTGTAACAAGCGGGTGTCAGAAGCTTGGCGCCACCGTGTGCGCCATCTAACGTCAAGGAGTGATTTTGCATGCTCTCCTGCTCGACGCCAGAGAAAATCGCTTGGGCTTGAATGCTGAAAAACGTCTCGAAAAACGCCGACGATAAACGCAAACGAAAAGCGTCCCGGTGTGTACGGGCCTTTATTGTTACCATATCTTGTTTTGGTTAAACACACTTGGGCAATGTGTCCTCTTTTTTTGCAATAATGGCACACAGCAGTGGAAAATTTACAGGCTTGTGGAACATGCTGGCCGCCACACCTATAGCATGGTTTGTCACAGTTTTGATTTTCACTTGTGGTTGTCACTTTGCATGCTGATGCATGTGTGTGGGCTGCATAATGAACGTCATCATGAGGCAGTAATTCGTGTTGTTGCGTACGAAGTAGGTGAGCATTTAACAATGCGGTTCCCCTTCGGGAGGGGAACTTCAATGCTATGTGGAAAAATTCCACTATGGGGATTTCGTTCAGAAAGCCAATCATCTGAAAGAGTATGTAAACGGGCCAATGAAATGCCAATGAGTTGGCAGCTTCAGCTTGCGCAGCTGATGCTTGTTGCAATCAATTTGGCAATAAAAGCACAGCGATAGCAGAGCTGAGCATCCATTTTCGCTTCAGAGTCTTTCACGAAGCTTCTGAGAGAGTCATGAGGGTTCCTCCAGCTGTATTACACAGAGAGAGGGAACGAGAGCGGTCTCCCGGTCCAGAGTGTGTGATACGCAGCGGCAGACGGTCGAGCTGGGTCCTCCCTTGCCTGGCGTTCTTTGGGTCCGGTCCTCCAGAGCGGTTTGTATTGTTGCGATCCTAAAAGAGCAACACGGTCGTGCAGCACGTCTTTTTCAAGACGGCGCTCCGACTGTGCGTTTCTGGATGCGGTGGTTTCCTGTCCTCGGATGATGGGCACGAGCACTGCGTTTCATGTCTGGGGGTCCAGCATGTTAATGCGGTGCTCGCGGACAGTGCATGCCATCACTGCGGTGGTGTGTCTGTTGCGCAGTTAAGATCGCGGCTCGCTCTTGCAAAAGGGCCAACCACCCCAGTTGTCCCCCGCTCCGCGGTGGGCACTCGGGCAGATCTGAGGGTTACAGTGGGAGTAAATCCGCCGCCCTCGGGCCTGTGGACCTCTCGCTCCTCCACGCGCTCCATCCAAGCTTTGAGTGAGAGAAGCGCTCCATCCTCGGATGGCCGCCCTCTCACTTGATGACACCGAGGCTCAGACGTCCACTGCTGCATCGGAGGATGGGTTATCCTTGTCTGAAGAAGGATGCGAACCCGCTCCCTCCCTCCGGGGTGGCGAGCGCGGCGTCGGATCTAGAAACAGACATGATAATCGCGCTTTCCTGGGCTGTTTCGGCCGTGGGCCTGGAGATGGTTTATCCCCCAGCCCCGCGGTCGGACCGACTAGATGGGTGTATGTGGAGGATTAAGGCCTCCCATCCCTTTCTTCCCGGATGTGCGCAGTGGGCTCACGCAGTTTTAGAGGGCATCTTTCTCTGCCCGATCTGCGTGCGCCTCCGCCCTCACCACCCCTAATGGTGGAGTAGCCAGGGAGTACGAGTTGATTTCCCAGATTGAGAGTGCCATGGCGGGCCCGCGTGGTGCCTCTTTCTGCTGAAGTCAGCCTTGTCTCTCGTCCAAGGCGTGTCGGTTTTTCTGCCTCCACGGAGCCAGAGCCCTCACAGCCGCGGGCCAGGCTGCCTCCACCCTGCACGCTTGGGTATGTGCGCACGCGCTGACCCAGCCGCATGAGGGTGGTTCCGACCCAGGCTGGTTACCAGCCCTGCACCGCACCCGACTGAGCTCCACGGACCTCAAGTCTGCTGCGCGTGCCCTGGGAAGGACGATGGCCACATTAGTGGTCCAGGAGCGCCACCTTGGGCTAAATCTGGCAAAAGATATGCGCGGAGTCGACAAAGTTTGCTTTCTTGTCTCCCCCGTATCCCAGGCTGGCCTGTTCGGCGACACTGTCTGTGAATTCACCCAGGAATTCGAGGCGGTGAGAGAGCAGTCAGATGAGGTCTCCTATCGGCGGGTATGTATGACCGCTCGGCCCACCGAGCCTTCCACATCTGCGGCTCCTCGCCGAGGGCGCCTGCCTGCGAGTGCTGCCCCGCCCTGTCTGCGCCTCCGGCGAAGCAGCAGCGTTGAGCACCTCGTAAGTGGGCCGCCCGCCCCGTCCAGGGCGCCGTTAAGTCCGGTAAACGGATCACGAAGCGTCCCTGAGACGGGTCATCTGGAGAAGAGGTAAGTTGCTCTTTCCCCGGTGGAGGGCTGGGCTCAGTGAAAGAGCACTTTTTCCACTTCCTCGGATGTGACAGCTCGAACTCTGCCAGTCCGGGACGCTATGCCTTCTGGCTCGCAGAGTCGGTGCATCTCGCCAGCGGCTCACGAGCGGTGGGAGGACGGTCTCCTTTCTCCCACTCCTCCAGCCCCCCTCCCGGAGAATGGGAGCGAGCTGAGAGTGAATCTCTCGCCTCCAGCTCTTCCGCGGGACCCCAGCGCTTCCCGGATCAGCACTCCCACTCCGCGCTGCCCCACTGCAGGTACGTCATCGATTGTTGCGATGGGACCATTAGCGAGGGCGTTGCCTGCCTGGTTAGCGCGGGCCAGCCCTTCGCGGTGGCTCATACGCACAATCAGACTCGGCTATGCGATTCAGTTCGCGAAACGGCCTCCCAAGTTCACGGGTGTGTATTTTTCCAGGGTCAGCCCCCTATCCGCCCCTGTCTTGCGAGAGGAGATTGCTGTCCTCCTGGCGAAGGATGCAATAGAGCCGGTCCCTCCAGCCGAGATGGAGAGCGGGTTTTACAGCCCGTACTTCATCGTGCCCAAAAAGAGCGGTGGGTCACGACCAATCCTAGATCTGCGCGTTTTGAACCGCTGTCTTCAGAGACTCCCATTCAAGATGCTCACGCAGAGGCGCATCCTCCGGTGCGTTCGTCCTCAGGATTGGTTTGCAGCAATAGACCTGAAGGACGCGTACTCTCATGTCTCCATTCTTCCACGTCACCGTCAGTTTCTGCGGTTTGCGTTCGAGGATCGAGCTTGGCAGTACAAGGTCCTCCCCTTCGGGCTCTCCTTGTCTCCGCGGGTCTTCACCAAGCTCACGGAGGGTGCCCTAGCGCCCCTGCGGCTTGCGGGCATCCGCATACTCAACTATCTCGATGACTGGCTGATTTTAGCTCACTCGGGGGAGCAGTTGATTATGCACAGGGACAAGGTGCTCCGGCACCTCGACCTATTGGGGTTTCAGGTCAACCGAGAAAAGAGCAAACTCACCCCGTGCAGAGGATCTCTTTTCTCGGGTTGGAGCTGGACTCGGTCACCATGACAGCGCGCCTCTCCAGGGAGCGCGCTCGGCTAATGCTGAACTGTCTGAGAGAGTTCGACAGCAAAATAGTGGTCCCCCTGAAATCTTTTCAGAGGCTCCTGGGGCATATAGCATCCGCAGCCGCCGTCACGCCGCTCGGATTACTCTATATGAGACCACTTCAGCACTGGCTTCACGATCGAGTCCCCAGACACGCATGGCACGCGGGCACACACCGGGTGACTGTCACTGCGCTGTGTCGCCGCACCCTCAGCCCTTGGAACGACCCCTCGTTTCTACAGGCCGGTGTGCCTCTGGGACAGGCGTCCAGGCATGTTGTTGTCTCAACAGATGCCTCCAGCACGGGCTGGGGGGCCGTGTGTTGCGGGCATGCAGCAGCGGGCCTGTGGGTAGGTATCCAGCTGCATTGGCACATCAATCGCCTAGAGCTGCTGGCAGTGTTTCTCGCTCTCCGCCGTTTTTCTCCGGTGCTGGAGCGCCAACACGTGCTGGTCAGGACGGACAGCACGGCGGCGGTAGCGTATATCAATCGTATGGGGGGTATCCGCTCTCGCCGCACGTCTCAGCTCGCCCGCCGTCTGCTCCTCTGGAGTCATCCGCGGCTGAAATCGCTGCGCGCCATTCACATTCCAGGCGAGCTTAACCGTGCAGCCGATGCGCTCTCACGGCAGCCTCTACGTCCAGGAGAATGGAGACTCCACCCCGAGATGGTCCAGCTGATATGGGCGAACTTCAGGGAGGATCAGATCGATCTGTTTGCTTCCTCCGAGAACGCTCATTGCCAGTTGTTTTTTCCCTGACCGAGGGCTCCCTCGGCACGGATGCACTGGCCCACAGCTGGCCTCGGGGCATGCGCAAGTATGCGTTTCCCCCAGTGAGCCTGCTCGCGCAGTTACTGTGCAAGGTCAGGGAGGACGAGGAGCAGGTCTTGCTAGTTGCGCCTCTCTGGCCCAACCGGACCTGGATATCAGAACTCTCCCTCCTCGCGACGGCCCCCCCCTGGCAGATCCCTTTGAGAGAGGACCTACTCTCTCAGGGACAGGGCACCATCTGGCACCCTCGCCCAGATCTTTGCGTAAGGTCCTTAGACGCGAGGAAGACTTAGGTAACCTACCGGCTTCGGTGGTTAATACCATCACTCAGGCTAGAGCCCCCTCTACGAGGCGCGCCTACGCCCTGAAGTGGAGTCTATTCACTGAGTGGTGCGTCTCTCGCAGAGAAGACCCCCGAAACTGCCAGATCAGCGTTGTGCTTTCTTTTCTTCAGGAGAAGCTGGAGAGCAGGCTGTCGCCCTCCACACTGAAAGTTTACGTGGCCGCTATCTCCGCTCATCATGATGCGATAGATGGCGGCTCCGTGGGAAGGCATAACCTCATCATCCGGTTCCTCAGAGGTGCTAGGCGATTAAATCCACCCCGCCCCCCTCTCATGCCCTCTTGGGATCTCGCCCTCGTTCTCACGAGCTTGCGCGGAGATCTATTCGAACCACTCGAATCAGTATCTTTAAGATTTCTGTCCCTGAAGACAGCTCTGCTGGTCGCGTTGGCATCGATTAAGAGGGTCGGGGACCTGGAGGCATTTTCGGTCAGTGACTCGTGCCTGGAATTCGGACCGGCTAACTCTCACGTTGTCCTGAGACCCCGGCCCGGCTATGTGCCCAAGGTTCCTACCACACCGTTTAAGGATCAGGTAGTGAGCCTGCAAGCGCTGCCCACGGAGGAGGCAGACCCAGCCCTTCATCTGCTGTGTCCAGTTCGCGCTTTGCGAATCTACGTGGAACGCACTCGGAGCTTTAGATCATCTGAGCAGCTCCTCGTCTGTTATGGTGGTCGGCAGAAGGGAAGTGCCGTATCAAAACAGAGGTTGGCCCACTGGATAGTGGATGCCATCTCCCTCGCTTACCAAAGCCAGGGCGAGCCGTGTCCCCCAGGGGTGCGAGCGCACTCCACTAGGAGCATTGCTTCCTCTTGAGCGCGTGCACACGGTGCCTTTCTAACAGACATCTGTAGAGCTGCGGGCTGGGCGACACCTAACACATTTGCAAGATTCTACAATCTGCGAGTGGAGCCGGTTTCCTCAAGGGTATTTAGGTAACCTTTGGTGATTGGGGAAACACTCGGTGAGGTGTTGTAACACGCTTGCTGCGCCATTCTCCTTAACACGGAGGTACGTGCGCCTTTTTTACTCTGTCAGTAAAGTTCCCCGCTTAGGTGAGCCCTGCAGAGATTCCTCCGAGGCCCCCAGCATCTGACTCAGCGGAGGAGTCAGACGCTGGCCCGTTACGTTGTAGGTCTGCCCGCTGGTCAGCCCGCGTTCTGGGTATAGGTGCCCGCTATGTGCGATCCCCGCTGGTGATCCCATATGCATATTTAGCCACGATGCTGTCCCCCGTCTCAGGCAGGACCCGTGTCTTCCCTCACAGCTAACCATCTTATATTCATATGCGTACTCCCCTTTTCAGGGCTAGTCCTTATGTTTTCTTGCCACCAGTCTCCCCACTCGGGCAGCAGGTGGCCTCCGCAGCGTCCTCCCTATCGGGACTGCACGCTTTCCCAACGTACTGTCGTATCAATTCCTAGAAATTACTAGATGTCTTGCGACTCCCGAAAAATATATCTAAATCCGTAAATCTTCTGTTGAAGTGGGATAAGTAAGGGCCAGGGAACACGTTGGAAGACCGCGCCTCCGGCGATGCAGGTGCGCTCACGCTCTACTCAGCCTGGCTAACCTCTCATCGGGGGCAAGGTAAGGTCCATTCATTGTGGCGTTTTCCATAGATTTCCCCATAGTGGAATTTTTCCACATAGCATTGAAGTTCCCCTCCCGAAGGGGAACGCTCCGGTTACTAAAGTAACCCTCGTTCCCCGAGGGGGGGAACGGAAATGCTATGTTCCGTCGCCACAATGAATGCCCCTTAGCTGCTGGGGTGAAAGTCTCTTCAGCTCAAATGGATGCTCAGCTCTGCTATCGCTGTGCTTTTATTGCCAAATTGATTGCAACAAGCATCAGCTGCGCAAGCTGAAGCTGCCAACTCATTGGCATTTCATTGGCCCGTTTACATACTCTTTCAGATGATTGGCTTTCTGAACGAAATCCCCATAGTGGAATTTTTCCACATAGCATTTCCGTTCCCCCCCTCGGGGAACGAGGGTTACTTTAGTAACCGGAGCGTTTCTGTAGTTAACGCTCTTTCTTCTGCCTCTTTAAATGTGAGGGTAGGTATCACCAGTAGGCATCTTTGAAGCGTTTCATCCAAAACCCCGCATACGATTCTATCATGCAGCATAGACTCTAACTTATCCCCAAAAGAGCAATGGACAGAGATACGTCTAAGTTCAGCGATGTAATTAGAAATGCTTTGAATAGGCTTTTGTTTACAGTTATGAAAATGAAATCGCTGAACGATCTCTGACAGCGCTGGGCTGTAATGACGTTTTAATGCAGCCACAATGTTTGCATAGGTCACTGTAGAGGGCTGCGTTGGGGCAATAATAGAACGTAGCGTGGAGTATGTTTTTACGGCACACACACTAAGGTGCACAGAGCGTTTGTTCGCGTCGTCCTCAATATCATTTGCATGAAAAAACATTCCAGCCTTTCTACATATACTCTTCAAAATTACTTGAGCATTCATCAAACTCTTCGATACGGCCGAGCATCGACATGACGTGCTCTCACTCTCAGAGCTGCGCTTTAACTTATCTGCACACAATTGATCCAAATCCTCTCGTCGCCAGTGTAAGATACTTGAATGACAGGAGGCGGAGGAGTTCAGAACTCCTTTACTGAGAATATGCGGCACAGAACAAAACGAACAACTTCGGCCAGTCCCTCCAGTTAACTGCTAAAACTTCCCCTTTTTCCTGTGGGTCTCTCAACATGCCCCTCCTCGTCTCTTCTCTCTTAAAGCTACCTCATTTATTTAAACTATGGATAGCCAATACACTACAGTATGTGATTAGTGTACTGTATGTGATTTGTGTAAATATATCCACCTAATCCTTTCAACTTTTCTCTCATCAAGAATTAAAGGAGAGATCGGATGAAATTGTTTTTTTTATTTTTATTTATGATATTTATCTCTGATTATCTATGATTCTTTGGGTGTTTTTCATTTAGTTAGATTCATGGCTTGTCAGCTCAGAATGGCTGAAAAGAAAGCACACAGCAGGTTTATTATGAATTCTTTTAGTCTAAAAATCTTTCATCCAGTGTGTGGTTTAATTTGCTTTTTGTAAAAAGGCAACTAATATTCAGCTGCAACCCCACAGCCTCACACGTTTCAGCACACTACCACACCAAGCTTTTTTTTTTAATAATTTGAATCAATGTAGAAATTCAGAATAAGTAAATAAGTCCTGCTCTCTTTGCAAATAGGTTAAAACGTGTCAAATAACAATTAAGTGCACATCTTAAAAAAACCCTTTGAGCCTAATGAGAAAGGGGAAAAATCTTAATATGACAGCACACTAATTGGCATGCTGTCATCATTAACATTAATCAACAACAAAAGTCTAAATTAACTTTAAGCCAAGCTGGCTTAGTCCCTTATTTATCAGGGGTCCCCAAAGTGAAATGAACTGCCAACTATTCCATCATATGTTTTACAGAGCGGATGCCCTTCCAGCTGCAATCCAGTACTGGGAAACATCCATACACTCATTCACCCCCCCAAACACACACATACACACACACACACACACACACACACCCATACACTATGTTTTTATTTTGCCAATTTTGCCACCGCCGCATCCTTAAATGCCAACCCCTCAGTGCGAGGGGGACAGCCTTAGCTCCAACTAACTAAAGGAGGAAGCATCACACTGATCTGGAATGTTTGGGATCCTTCTCGGGGAAAAAGTAACCACACAGTGAATAGACTCCACTTCAAGGCATAGGCACTAGCCTGAGTGACGGCATTAACCACCTAATCAGTAGGTCACCTAAGTGCTCCGCGCTCCATCTATGGAACACACGTGAGGTTCATAGATCTGGGTGCAGGTGCCAAACGGTGCCTGTCCCAGAGAAGAAGCTTCTTCCAGGGGACGTGCCAGGGAGGGACCATCACGAGGAGAGAGCTGAAGAACAGGTCCGATTGAGCCGGAGAGGCGCAATACATAGACCTGTTCTTCGTCCCCCCATAACATTTCACAGTATCTGTGCAAGTAGGCTCACTGGAGAAATGCGTATTATGCCCGCCCTGGGGATAGCTGTGTAGCCAGTGCACTAAAACGCACCCAATAACACCTGGAAAGGCAGGGGTGGAGTCTCCAATTTCCCAGGCGAACTGCCTTGAGAACGCGTCGGCTGCACAGTTGAGCTTGACGGAGAAAAAATGGGATGCAGTGAGCTGAGACATGTGGCAAAAGCGGATACCCCCCATGCCCCATGATGGTGGATATACACCATCACCGCTGTGCTGTTTGTCCTGACTAGCACGTGTTTCTCTTCTAACAACGGTTTTAAAAATGCTGCAGCGTGAGATACACTGCCAACGGCTCCAGCCAGTAAAATGCCAATGCAACCAGGTTCCTTTCTCAGAGCCACAGCTGCATGCCCGCAACACACATCCGTCGAATGACGACATGCCTCGACACTTGTCCTAGAGGCCCGCAGGCCTGTAGAAGCACAGAGTTTGTCTAGAGGCTGAGGGCGCGGCGACACAACGGAGTAACAGTCACCCGGTGCACGCCTGTGTGCCATGAGCGTCTTGGGACCCAATCGTGAAGCCAATGCTGAAGCGGTCTTATATGGAGAACCCGAGAGGCAAGATAGCAGATGCCATATGCTTCAGGAGGCTCTGAAATACTATCAGTTGGACCACAGTTTTCCTGTTTGGCACGCTCTCAGTGAGGAGCGCAGTCATGATGATCAAGTCCTGCTACATGGTCTGGCCCATGCTAACCAGGCAGGCAGAGCCCTCGCAAGTGGCTACATCGGCAGCGCGGAGAGGGCGGACTCAACCGGGGAGTGACTTACGATCCCGCCGATAGATGACCTCACCCATCACCTCCGACTGCTCCTTCACCGGCGTAAATTCTTGGGCAAATTCACTGACGGTGTCGCCGTACAGGCCTGCCTGGGATATGGGTGTGTTAAAAAAGCTAACTTTGTCAACACCGTGCATATCAGCCAGGTTTAGCCAGAGGAGGCGTTCCTGGACCACTAATGTGGCAATCGTCCTTCCCAGGGCATACGCAGGTGACTTAGTGGTACGCAGAGCATAGTTGGTTGCGATGCAGAGCTCATGCTCAGTCCTAGGTCGGAACCATCCTTGTGCAGCTGGGCCAGCGCCTGCGCTTGGTAGCGCTGGTAGATGGCCAATGCATTTATATTGAGGCTTAGAAGGCTTAAAAGGTCTTGCCTTCTTTACATCCTCCACATAACACTTCTCTGGTCGGTCCAGCCGTGGGGCTGGGGGATAAACCATCTCCAGGCCCCCGGCCGAAGCAGCCTGGGAAAGCACGGCCACCAAGTCTGCTTATGGATTTGATGTCGTGCTCATTACCCTGGAGGGAGAGAGCAGGTTCGAATCCTCATCAGACATTGACATCCCACCCTCCAAGGATGCTGAGGACGGAAGCGCACGCAGATTGGGCAGAAAAAATGTGCCCACCTGGACTGCATGAGCTTACTATGCATTTCCGGGAAGAAGGGGACGGAAGTCTTAGAATATCCTCCACATAACACCCATCTAGTCGGTCTGGCTGCGGGGCTGAGGGATGAACCGTCACCAGATCCACGGCCGAAGCAGCCCAGGAAAGCATAAACATCATGTCTGCTTCTAGATCCGATGCCGGCTCAAACCCTGAAGGGAGGGAGCGGGCTCGAATCCTCATCAGACAATGACAGCCCATCCTCCGATGCAGCGATGGACATCTGATCCTCGGTGTCATCACATGAGAGAGCGACCATCCAAAAACGGAGCGCTTCTCTCACTCAAAGCTTGGATGGAGCGCGTGGAGGAGCGAGAGATTGCAAACCCGAAAGCGGTGGATTTACTCTCACTGTAACCCTCAGATCTGCCCGAGTACCAACCGCAGAGCGGGGGGACAACTGGGGTGGGTCGCCCTTTTGCAAGAGCAAGCTACGTTCTTAACTGCGCAACAGAAACTGCCCGCAGGCACCGCATCACATACTCTGTGACCAGGAGAAAACAGCCTACTTGCAGCGCTGGCAGCTCTCTTGTTCTCTCTTTCTCTTCTCTCATGAAGGAAATTCAGAGGAACTGTACTCTCTCAGCAGCATGAAGGCTCTGAAAGCGAAAAGGTAAATCAGTCATGCCATCTGACCCCTTTTATATGAGATTGATTATCATTGGGGGCGCCACGGTGGCCTAGTGGTTAGCACGTTTGCCTCACAGCAAGAAGGTCACTGGTTCGATCCCCGGCTGGGCCAGTTGGCATTTCTGTGTGGAGTTTGCATGTTCTCCCTGTGGTTGCGTGGGTTTCCTCCGGGTGCTCCGGTTTCCCCCACAGTCCAAAGACATGCGGTACAGGTGAATTGGGTGAGCTAAATTGTCCGTAGTGTATGTGTGTGAATGAGAATGTATGGATGTGTTTCCCAGAGGTGGGTTGTGGCTGGAAGGGCATCCGCTGCGTAAAACAAATGCTGGATAAGTTGGCGGTTCATTCCGCTGTGGCGACCCCGGATTAATAAAGGGACTAAGCCGAAAAGAAAATGAATGAATAAATGAATGATTATCATTGGTGCCAGCTGTGCATGCTGGCGCCACCAACTCATTGGCATTTCATTGGCCCGTTTTATTACTCTTTCAGATGATTAGTTTCTTTCCATATAGCATTGAAGTTCCCCTCCCACTGGGGAACCAGAGCACTCGGAGGAAACCCACACGAACACAGGGAGAACATGCAAACTCCACACAGAAATGCCAACTGGCCCAGCCAGGACTCAAACCAGTGACCTTCTTGCAGTGAGATGACTGTGCTAACTACTGAGCTACTGTTCCGCCTTTTCAGCCAAATCAAAGAGCAAAACAACAATCTTCTACTTCATGGAGATTGAGCTTAAATGATTACACAGTGTATTATGGGATTGAAATGGTGCGGAGAATGTGTTGAGAGTGGCCAAGAGCTTCAAGAAGTTTGGCATTCCTCAACTGATGAACAACTGCATGAAAAATGTCAGGTGACAAAAAAAATCTGCAAAAAGTAGGCAAAGTAAGATTTTGAGTGTTTGCAGACCTGGTGGCTCATTGAGTTGAAATCTATTCATATATTTTCTTTTCGGCTTAGTCCCTTTTTTTAATCTGGGGTCGCCACAGCGGAATGAATCGCCAACTTATGTTTATGCAGCGGATGCCCTTCCAGCTGCAACCCATCACTGGAAAATATCCATACACACACACACTCACTACTGACAATTTAGCTTTACCCGTTTTTGTACTTGTGGGGGAAACAGGAGCACCCAGAGGAAACCCATGCGAACACGGGAAGAACATGCAAACTCCACACAGAAATGCCAACTGAGAACATCGATGAGATCAATGCCGATGAGAACATGTGTCATTTTTATTAAACTATGGGCAAAGGTCTAATTGATTGATGTAATCATGGGGATAAAACTGTAGCACTAAACGTGGTTTTTGGCTTTAATCATAGGGGGAAAATGATTTCATTTTTTTATTACATTAATTTATTAATTATTTTTATTACATTCTTTTATTAATTACATTTCTTAATCAGACCAAGGAAGCCCTAATGAACCATTACAGGTTCAGATTATATACAAAACAGGATCAGAAATAAAGGAGTAACGACATTAATTTTCCAGACACTAATACAGTGACAAATTTCTTTTCAATGTAATATAGGGCAAATACTAGAAATAAAATGTGTTATTTTAACATAAAAGTTAAATTGAAGCGGTAAAAAAAGTCTGCGGTCAGGTGAGATATGGAGTCTATATTATTTTATATTGTATTTCTCCTCTGCATGTACAAATATTTTTGACCACATATCATCCCATGTTTAATTGTCAATATCATGAATTAACTATTTCAACTTGGTTATGTCATTCCGGTTTGTTATCAAACTATTTAGTAACTGTAATAAGGCAATTCAATCATAACTTAATGTTAAAACAGCTATCATTGCATTATTTATCAATATGTGTCTCTTTTACATTCTCGGTAGCTATAAAAATTAAAAATGTAAAACAGGAAATACATTGGTATTGTTTTTGTTTACACCCCTCTAAATGGTCTATAAACTATGTTTTTAGAGTTTTACAGAAATTATGGTTTTGTAGTTGTATTCTGCCTCTTGTAGTTGAAACATGATACAAAATAAAAATCTCCAGGTTCAGTAATTTACATAAATCATGTGTTTTGTAATTATACTCTTCTGTTCTAAATACAAAGAAAAACAAAAAAACAACAACAATACACACACACACACACCTTGGACATTTGATATATGCATCACAATTTAAAGCACAGATAGCGGGACTGCCCGACTCGGAACCGCAAATGGCGTGACCACAGGTATTTCTGACTGTATATATAACTATGTGCTGATGTGCCAAAAGACATTATCACGTATTACTACAGCTTTATTCTCACAATATTTCAGCTTAATTCTTGTAATTTATTCTCATAATGTTTATTCTTGTATCAGTAAGACTTTAATCTACATGGCAACTCATGTAAACCCGTTCATGAAAACCCACCATTTTCTTTTTATTGTTGTTGTTTCTTTTCCCTCTGTGCTTTATTTTTACACTTATAAGAGATATAATTGTTTTATTTCCCTGTTCTTTTATAAGTTGTGCCAATTCATTAAAAAAAAAAATTAAAACACTGAGTGTCATGTTTGCGAGACAAGAGATTTACAGTGCACTTTCAGATGTACATGTGGATGTTTTTATTCACATTTCATTCATACAGAGCTGTTTCAAACCACATGTAAGTTTAACCCATAGCTGGTCTATTGAGCCCCACTTCATATATGAAAGCTTCCCAAAACTGACGCACCCAAATGAACTTTGTTGACTATAAAATGTTTAGAGACACTTTAAAAGTGCCTAAAACAAACTTTTTTAAGTAAAGGATAATAAAGCAAGTTATAAAATGAAATAATATTAAACGCACTTGAGAATAAGTTGCTGTCAGTCACAAATATCTTAAGTGTTTGTATTTGGGAGACCATTAGACATGTAAAAAGCAAAACTTACCTGCATCAATGATTGTCAAACAGGACAACAGATACAAAAGAAAGAACATTGTCTTTATGAAAAAAATTTTGTGCTTTAAAATAAAGATGTTGTGTATTTTATTCTTCCTGTAGATCTCTTTTCAGCCACTGTAAACAAGAAATGTAGCCTACTTGACCTGATTTACCAGTTTTAACCAAAACAAGCTCTGATTTAGTACTTTGTGGTAAGCTGTGACTAGTTAGACTAGTTTCAGTGCAAGTATCAGCTGTTGATGCGGTAGTACGTCATTGTGTTCTCTTTAGAGCATACTTCAAACATTTAATATACAGTAGGTGTCTTGTCAAATTAGTTTTTGAAAAATTAATTTATAATTAATTATTTATTTTATTTAAGTTTATTAAGTTGTATGAGATCAGGCCAGTATTTTGTTTATATATTGTTTTCACAGTATTATGTGGTATACTAAATTTTTCTGCACAGTATATGTAGTTTACAGTATGTTACAGTAGATGCTGGTGGCATTTAATCCAAAATGGAAATAAGTAAAAATATGGTGCCATGTTTTCTGATATTTATTTAAAATTTTGGATGACGCAATACTACTTTAACCTTCTATTCAATTTTAACTCCAAGAGTCCAGAATTCAATATTTGGCTCTGATACATTTATATATTGGTTAGACAAGAGCTTCTTTAAAATTGTATTATTAAAGCAATATTTCATATTTTTTCCCAGGTGTGGATTAGGTGTAATGCCTGAGCTCACCTAACCTTTGACCTGTCTTTCAATGCCATGACAGATTTCTAAGTTCTACATGCAGAAACAGGTGCTTCGCTGTGATTTTAATATACTGCGATAAAAATAAACTTATTACTGCAGCAATGCTTGGTCTCTATAAATATAAATATACTTATAGAGACCAAGGCACAATAAATATAAAATTTCCCTTGAGCAATTTTTTGAGGGGGAATAAATAATACAGTCAAATTGTACTTATAAAGATATGTCCCAACAGTTAAAAACTTTGGTTCTATCATTATTATTGCAGCATGAAGACTGTCTCATTATGGGTATTTTCAAAGTTTTTTCTTAGGTTCAATGACAGCAGATTTTTCTTCAAATTATTCATGTTGTGTGCGGTCAACAGACTGACTCCTGAAGTAGAAAAAATGCAGGAAAATATGTTTTCTAAACTCATAATAACTAACTTGTTTACATTACACTTGATAAACCTCTGTGTTTTATGTTTATGCTTATAAGAGATATAATTGTTTTATTTCCCTGTTTTTTTATAGGTTGTGCCAATTAATTAAAAAAACACACACAAGAGTGTCATGTTTGAGAGACAATAGATTTACAGTGCACTTTCAGATGTACAGCTGGGTGTTTTCGTTCACACAGAGCTGTCACACCACATGTAAGTGAAACCCACAGCTTTTAACCCTGGTTTTTATTGAGCCCCTAGCACTTCATATATGGAAGCTTCCCAAAACTGACGCACACAAATGAACTTTATGTAGACTATAAAATGTTTAGAGAGACTTTAAAAGTGCTAAAACAAACTTTTTTATGTAAAGGATAATAAAGCAAATTATAAAATGAAATAAGATTAAACACACTTGAGAATAAGTTGCTGTCAATCACAAATATCTTAAGTGTTTGCACTGAACAGCCACAACTCCAAATACATTAAAGAAATTGCTCACCCAAATAAAAATTCTGTCATTATCCCTTCATACCCTTACCTGACACTGTACATCTGATTGACCCTACTCTGCTGTCCCTCAATAATATATTTCTCCTTTGCCTGTGATTAACATTGTAACATAAGTATTTTCATAAGCACCCATTCTTAAATCCAAACTGCCTTAATATGTGAACTTTTTGTATTTATTAACGTTTAAGTGCGCTGAAAAATGATCTTATGTCCACTTTCATTCTCTCTGCCATTTTGTCTAGTCACTGCAGGGCAAGATTAAACACAATGGTAATTCAAAGTGCGTTACATAAAGTATGAAAAATTATAAAAAGTAATCTCAACAATAAAAACAAGGAATTTAAAAAAAGGTTAAAATCGTTTTGAATAAATTAAGTCATGTATGAACAGAAGGGAAATTGATTATACAAAAATACAGTGAGGTCAGTTCGGACGTAGCACAGTGCTCATTTAGCAAATGCGCAGCTAAAAATATGCTAATTGTGGCAGTTTATGTTAACATTTTGCCAACTCATCACAAATAAAACAATGCATGGGAAACGGCATTAGCTGCAATGCACTTTGCAACAAGCTATTGTAAACAAGCTAATATTGACTAGACAGGTAATATTTCAATCGCTAATATAGCAGACACATGGAAAATACATCGGTAATCAGCATTTTTACCACAAATAATTTATGAATGAGTCTGTATGAACTACATTAAAGATAATCACTTTATTTAAAGGGAATAAAATACCCTCCCCTTACTGAAGTTCCACATGATTTAGGCCGCAGCCGCACATAGTAGGTGAGATGAACTGGCTGCGGGGAATCCCTGTCCTCTTTCGGATGCGTTTGTGCGAAACAGAGCTGCTGCCCTGTGAATTGAGGAGTCACAGTCAAACACTGAGCAAACAATCTGACTGAGGAGGACAAGAGCTCAAGTTCACAGCAACCGTCGTGAGCTTGGAAAACCCAGTTACCACATTAGCGCGGGCAGTGCCTAATGTGGGGTCCCGGGATCCCACAGTGAAAGCAGACATAGTTGGGTGGAAGAAGCCCAAGCAGCTTCATGGCCTCACTAATGAATATCAGAACCATCAGAATCAGCTCTAACATTGCTCACAAAGCAAACCTGTCAGTGTCTGAACGCTCACCTGCTGGAGTAGTAGCACAGACTGGACTGGTGCATCACCGCTTTTAGCTTGTCCTCCTCTGATGCCTTTGCCTCAGCCAAATTCTCAGTCTGTTTCAAAGCCATTTGCACGTTTTAATCTTTTTCATGCAAACACTGCAGTTCAATGCAGAGCAGCACAGTGGAGCGTGTTAATCATTTGTTCAATACCTTCAACATCTGCTCCAGTGAGAGGAGTAAAGGATCACCTCTATGTGAAGATTCAACCCATTGTCCAGCTTGATGTCTTGTGTCTTGATTCACCCCATTGTCCATTAGCTTGTGTGACTACCAGGGAGTCTACATATAACATCTAACAGAGGATGGTTGTGCTCATTTCACACGACTTACCCAACAACTTTTATGTTTGAGGACTTCAGTCCAGCAGCAGGGATCTGTCTGATGATGACCGACATGTGTTTAGGGATGAGAGCATCATCTGTCTATTCTGATAGCAAAATAAAATAAGAATCATGAATTAATTATTGACCACGGTATACTTTGAGGGCCATTCGCATTTCAAAACACTCAATACATCACTATATGTCACCATCAACACCACATTACAGCTTCCAGAAGTGTCTGATAACGCATCTAATGTTAGTGTAGAACAGTTAAAGAGTCTTTTCCTCAAATCATCTTCATCGGTTTGGGCGTTGCTGATCTTCAGCTGGCAGAACTTCAGCCTCTTGCGCCTCATGATCTGCCGCTTCAGCTCTCCCTCAGTGATGTTGAGGCCTTTAAACTGAAGTGAGTCGTAGGTGAGTCGACTCTGGAACCTGTAATGAACACAAGACATGCTGAACACAAAAACAAAGCACAGCGTAATAAAAGGGTCAAACCTGAACGATGGGAACAACAGGCGATCAATCGATGTATCCAACAACAAATAATACAGGTAATCGGGAAATATTGTCACGAAGGATGCCGAGATCAGACGCCAATCGACACAGAAAGATTCGAACAACACGAACAGAACCGTTGCCATGGATTCTAATGATCACGTGACGCAGGCGCTGAAGAACTTCAGGCAACACATTCACCTTTTTCTTATTAATGATAGTAAAATCATTACAATAAAGAATGACGATGATTAATAAACAAATAAATAACATAAACAGTTGGCCATAACTCTATATGAATGACACACAGCAGCATGTCCTGACACGAACGATTCAGGCCTTTGCAAAGAATCGGGCGAGTCAGTGATTCAGTGATTCATTCTTCTGTGCATGAATCCTATTCGCTTCCTTGCCTGAATGAATCGCTCAATGCTTCACTCAAATAAAGCGGTCTCTTGCTGCCACCTATTGGCGGTTTGCTTGTTCGTTTTTAAAAGTATTTAAACACTTTTTAAAGGCACCTTCATAAACATGGTTTAAAACTCCCCAAACTCATGGTTTTCTTCATGCATTTGTCATCACTTGCATTCGATTCCCATTAAAACACGTTTTAATATAAATATTTATAATTAACATTGTCCAGCATAAAACTGATTCTTCAAAAACAAACAAACAAACAAAAAAAAATTCATACATTTGCACAAAACTATAGATTTTTGAAACCTAACAATTTTGCCAGGATTCTGATATTCATTCATTCATTTTCTTTTCGGCTTAGTCCCTTTATTAATCCGGGGTTGCCACAGCGGATTGAACCGCCAACTTATCCAGCATTTGTTTTACGCAGCAGATGCCCTTCCAGCCACAACCCATCTCTGGGAAAAGGATTCTGATATTAAACTAAAAATTCTAAAAACTAAAATAAAAAACTCCCCAGTGACATTTAAGCATATATACATATACATAGCCTACAGTAAATAAATAAATAAATAAATAAATAAATAAATAAATAAATAAATAAATAAATAAATAAATCAATCAATCAATCAATCAATCAATCAATCAATCGATCGACCATGAGGACGAGCCACAACCAAATATCAACAATGGATATTCTGCTAAGATTTTAATTTATGGCACATTTAAAAGAAAACTTTGACGTAAGATTAAATTTTCAGTAAAATTTTTATATTTATATTAATTAATAAGTTATGAAAAGTGGTATTTTCAAACACTCATTGAATTTATGTCCTTTCCATAAATGTTTTGTTGTTGTTCTCGTCAAGCTACTACTGTAGCTTCCATTACTACTACTTCTACTTTTTAATTATCAAATTTCATTGGAAATGGGACCGTGTACAATTATAACAAACACTGTGATTATGCATTGCACTGAAGTAAGCTGTAGTTCATTGGCTGGTAGTCCAGTCATAACATGACAAATAAATCAACAAAACATTAAATATATCAATAACTGTACACATCCAAGCCATAGAAAACAATAAAATTAACAATCAACAGCAGCAAGATTGTGTCAGCGAGTTCCTTTCAGTTTTGATTCATCAATTTACTGTATGTAAAAGATCCAATGTGCACTTTGCCTCATATGGATAAATTATGTAGATATGACATGATCCTTACATTTCATATTTCATGTAATTCTATTGATCTGCAATGTAAAATTGTATTGTCTTCACAAACAATACTGTTAGAGAATACAGGAAAAACTGATGTTTTTGACAACTCCACTTAGTCAGTTATTGAATTGTTTATTAGTTTGCTCTTAAGGTTTCCTGGTCAGTCACTTAAATATCTTTTTTGCTATCAAATGAAAAAAAAAATGGTTTAATGGGTTTGAAAGTTTTAAGTCTTTTATTTTGGCAGTGCATGATTACTTTATATACAGTACAGTATGTCAAATAATGTTACAGAATATTGACCTTACCCATTAAAAATATATAACTCTTTACTTTAATTAAATTACACAAAGTCATGGGTCACGCAGGTTTTTTTTCTTCTTTTTTTTCTAAACCACTCCTTTAACACTTTCAAGATTCCACAAGAAAGAAGTATCACTTTATGAAGATTGTGATAAGTGTGAAACTATGGAAAGGAAAAACACAAACATGAGTTTATATACACCAACAGGTTTTGAGCACTCTCAGATATGCAAAGAAATACCAACAATGCATTTAAGTACAGTACAAAACATGCTGAAGCATGCTTTAAAATAATTAATAACTCGCCAAACAATTATTACACAAAATAAAGTTTTCATAATGACCCCACAATATGAGTAAACAATCACTTAATGATCTCAAAAGGCTTTTAATGGTAAGATTGAAGACTGGATATCTGAAACCACAGAGGACATCTTGCAGTTCAAAAACACTGAAAATAAATATAACCTGTACTTCCTTTAAAAGTAAAAGTCAGTTAACTATGGAAAAGCCCAAAATACAAGTCCATGATTGAACTGAAGTTTAAAGTCTTCCACAAAATTATGAAAAAGAATAAATGAGTGTAAAAATCTGTAAATATTCAGTGTTACAGTATACATTGAACTGAATTGCACCTTCAGATACCATAAGAGCACAAACAAACATGTTGATTGTTAAGATCAAGGGCATTTCCTTTGCAAAACAGTAATACATTCTACTGTGGAATGGTGATCAAATACATGCTAAAGCATTAATATTGCCCAGAGTTATTGGAACAAGTAACTAAATCTATACAAGATTATGGCTTGGCGCCATAAGTGACCTCATCTTGTTTCTTGCTCCGAAGCTGAAAAGGGATTGAAAAAAAAAATCAAACATAATTAACAACAAAATCAATGAAAAATCAACTCTTATTAATATTTTGTATAAATAAATAAAAAGATTACTTTATTAAATGTATTGATACAAGTTTTACAAGTTCAATCACCGTTTGGTTCGCCTCAGCAGCCAAATCTGACCTTCGTAGACTACAGCGAATAGTCCAGACTGCTGAACGAATAACTGGCACTACCCCTCCTACACTTCAAGAACTGTACTCTTCCACAGTGAGTAAAAGGGCTCGCAAAATCACCCTGGACGCCTCGCACCCAGCACACTTCCTGTTTGAACTGTTACCGTCTGGCCGGCGCTACAGAGCACCGAGCACAAAAACTGCCAGACACAGGAAAAGTTTCTTTCCTCAGGCCATCTACCTCATGAACAGTTAATATTTCTCCTATTGTGCAATAAATGTGCAATACTTTCTCACACGCACTTGTACACAGCACCTTATAATAATATACAATGCAATACTTTTCCTTACGCATTTGTACACAGCACCTTATAACAACATACAATGCAATACTTACTCTTTTGCACACAGCACCTTATAACCTGTATATTTATAACAAATCTGTACATACATTTCAACATCCAGATTGTTGGACTGCACCTCTGTTTAATGTCTATTGTCTTCTTTTATAATATTTATTCTGTGTTGTCACTTGTCACTTTATGTACACTGGAAGCTTCTGTAGCCAAAGCAAATTTCTTGTGTGTGTGAAGCACACTTGGCAATAAAACTGATTCTGATTCTGATAAACAACACACATATATTTAGTATGGGAATATTTATATATAATTATATATTTCTATCTCTTTTTTAATATGTACAATATGTTTTATTAATATATATTAAACGTTAAATGAGAATGCACTTATTTGAAGCAGGAAAATAGACACTTTGATGGGAAGTACTGGAGATTAGAGCTGAATAAGAGTTAGACCATGTTAAATGTGAACTTTAAAAAAATGATTAGCCATCTTGTGGCTTTCTTTTTAAAACTGCTTAACAGAGGGATTTTTTTTCCAACACACAAACATAATCTACTTTTCTAACTAATTCCTATGAACTAATTATTACTTTAGTCTTTACCATGGTGACAGTTCATAATATTTTTCTTCTTATTTTGCACGATACTAGTGTTCAGCTTAAAGTGCAATTTAAAGACTTAAATAGGTTATTATGTTAACAAGTCAAGTAAAGTAATTAGGCAAGTCATTGGATAACAGTCGTTTGTTGTGTCGAAAAAAAAAATGCTTTTACATATATATATTGTTGAAGTTAGAATTATTAGCCCTCCTGAATTACTAGCCCCCCTGTCTATTTTTTCCCCCATTTTCTGTTTAACAGAGAGAAGATTTTTTCAACACATTTGTAAAAATAATAGTTTTAATAACTCATTTCTAATCACTGATTTATTTGATCTTTGCCATGATGACAGTAGATAATTAGGCAAGTTATTGTATAAGGATGGTTTGTTCTGTAGACCATCGAAAAAAAAAAGCTTAAAGGGGCTAATCATTTTGACCTTAAATGGTTTTTAAAACGGTTTTCTCTCATTATATGTATATGAGAGATAAATATGACAGAGAGAAGGTTGCTAATCTCTAAGAACAATAAGATTATTTTATTTGTAATATTTACCAGCAGCTCGTCTTTTTCTCCACACTATGAGAGAAGTTGTGATGACAGACATAGACAACACCAGCACACTGATCACTATAGACACACTAAGGAATCCTGGGTCACATTCAAACTCATCTGAATCTGTGATAAAAACACATAAATTAGTATAAAATAAATATACTTTTAAATGCCACCTGCAAAATCCACTTTTGCAGGTGGCATTTAAAAGTATATTTATTTTATAGGTATTTTTTAGGTGTTTGAACAGAAATGTGGGTTAGAATTATGTACACAGATATCAAAGAATGAGAAAAAAAAACATATGGTTCATTCAGTTTTCTTTTTTCTTTTTTTAAAAAATCTTTATAAAGTTAAACAAGACAAAAAAAAAAAAGATTTTGCAGCCTGTCCGCAATATGATTTGATATTGCTGTAGCCCCACCCTTCACTATTGACCGACAGCTGCGCATTACCATTTTCTTAACTCTCAATGATGTCTGAGCTTCTGAGGAATTTATTAATTGTTAAATTTTTTTGTTTACATTTTTTTAATTTAGGTTTTTTTAGGTTAATGCTCAACATGTTAATCATGTTTATGTCATTCATTCATTTTATTTTCGGCTTATTCCCTTAACATAATCAGGGTGTCGCCAAAGCAGAATAAACCGCCAACCTATCCAGCAAATGTTTCACACAGTGGATTCATTCATTCTGCTGCAACCTATCACTGGGAAACATCCATACACACTCATTTACACACATACACTAGGGACAATTTAGCCAACCCAATTCACCTACACCACATGTCTTTGGACTGTGGGGAAAACCGGAGCACCCGGAGGAAACACATACGAACACAGGGAGAACTTGCAAACTCCACACAGAAATGCCAACTGACCCAGCTGAGGCTCGAAACAACGACCTTCTTACTGTGAGGCAATCATGCTACCCTCTGCGCCACCATGCAGCCCACATGTTTATGTGTGTGTTGCATAATTGTGTTGCATAGTGATGAGTTTGAGTACTGTATGTGTCAGTGTGTTGCTCATTACTGTTGCAAAAGAGCTGAATAAACTACAACAACTGAATGACCATTTTGAAACTTCCTGGTTCAGGCTTAATGTTGGTATTTCTGACTTGTTCTCTGCTTAAGATCTTTAAATCACAATTACAGCTTGATTACATTCCCCCGAAGCCTACAACAAGGTTTTTACAAAGCTTCATGTACTGTACTTACAAAGCCCTTGATCCTCAAGAATCCTTGTGCTATTCTTTCTTTAGTAGATACATCTGATTTTGTGTTGGGACCATTGTCAACCAGGTAAAATTTACAACTGTTAATTCTTCTCAAAATAATCTTTTTGTATACAATTTGGATGTAAGCAATAAATAACTGTTATCAATGAAGGATATTGTAATATCCTTCAAAGTAATATTGAAACAAAGTAATATTGAAATGAAGCAGTGCATCTTTTCCAAGGTACTGCCAACCATAAAATCTTGAATAGATCAAAATTGCCAAATGCCTGAATTCATGAGAAACCAGGTGATCTTTTTTTTTCTTTACTTGTTTCCAGTCACCTACAGACTGGCAGCAAGATGCTGATCACTTAATGGAAGTCTTGAAATTCCAACAGACAATGCCGGACCTGAATCTAATATTTCTATATATTTCTAATATATCTGTCATTATTGCTTCAGTATCTGTCCTCCAAATAAACACTTTGTGCCTCATGGTTTACGTCATCAAGTCGAGCAAGCCTCTAAGGCTGATCACAGTATTTCAAACACTCTAGGTTTGGTTTTATATGTCAAGTCCTGCCATGCACCTGATTCAAGACTGCCAAGGAACTAACTTCTGTCTCCTTTAACTGTTACCAATTTCTCAACATCCTTGGTCTCACTTATCCATAGCCACAGACCATTTTCTCTCCAATGGATTCACTGTTATACTAGTAATCTTTGATTATTTTCTAAAGCCTGTTATCTGATTGCTCTCAAAAATCTCCCCACAGCTGTTGAAACCACGTAAGCCCTCTTCCATGATGTCTTCGGAGGCTATGGTTGACTTGATTTACCCAATTCACCTCCCAGCCCTTCATAAAAAATAAAAAAAAAATCAATGTGAAAAAATAATCTTGATACCATCCATAGTCAAATGGACAAGTGCAGAGACTGAATCAAGAGATTGTATCTCAGAAAGTATTGTAGTCATGAACGGAACTGTTGGGCAGAGATCCTTCCATGGGCTGAGCATACCCGATAACTAGGGCCACACGGAATCTGCGCGCGCAGACTTCCGCAGATTTCTGCACAGCTAAATCCTCTGAGTAAAATTGACTCAGTTCAGAGTGTATTTGGTCCCTATCTAAACTGAGTAAAAGTAACCCAGCAGCAGAGTTAAAGTTAAAGAGACAATGAAAGGGTTAATTAAGGATGATTGAGCACAGATAATGAACACCTGACGTTAATAAGCATAAACACAAGAGAAGCACAAAACTACAACTGACTTCAAACAGCAGCAGCAGATTCACTTATCACTAAAACACAAAAAAGTGATGTTTTTTATTGTTGTTGTAAAAAATTACTTCATCAGTTAATTCTCATTAAGTTCACTATATGGGATTTTGTAGAGTGTGGCAGAAATAAAGCCAATCAGGTTGGTAATAGGTCAAGCTGCTGTTTGTGGAGTTGCTTAATGATCCTCTGCTGAGATTTTGAGAGATTCAGTGTGTTTTATTTCAGTTTATTTCATCTACAGCTGTTACTGAAGGTGAATGCAGTTTTGTGTTTCTCTTCTGCTTTTGCTTATTATCAGAAAGTGTTCATCATCTGTGCTCAATCATCCTTAATTAATTCTTTCATTGTCTCATTAACTTTAACTCTGCTGTTGAGTTACTTTTACTCAATTTAGAGAGGGACCAAATACACTCTGAACTGAGTACATTTTACTCAGAGGATTTTGCTGTGTGCAGATTTTCGGCCCATGATTGATTCTGTTTATTTATGGGTGTAAATGTGTGTAAATTTATATTTAATCAGTTTTCAAAATAATTTCAGTAAAAATATTGATTAATATGAAAATATTCATATGATTTATTTACAATACAGTTTTTAAAGTAATATTTTCTGCCTTTTTAGTAGTGATTTTATTCGAGAGACTTGCTTTGTTTACCAAATAAAGTGGATCCAATTGGATTGGCATTGTAAAGATCAAATAAAAGTTAAAAAGGTATTACTTTTTATTTTATATATAAATTTTTTTGTTATGATGTTCCTAAAATGATTCCGCATAAATACGCAGATTTTTAACAAAATACTCCGCAGAAATAGCAAAAAAATGTCCGCAGATTCCGTCTGGCCCTACCGATAACTCACTCCTCCACTGACATTACCCATTTCCAGTGCTTCTTGAAATACCCGTCCCACTTGACTCCATGGTCCGGTCAAGCATTATCAATGCCTGCAGTGGATGACTGGATTAGGTGTAGAGAGGTGTGAGACAGTGTCTATATCTATCTATAGAGAGCTGTAAAACACAAGAGTTCCAGGTCAACAGATGAAATTGTCTACATCCTCCCTACCAATCATGACAACAGGGTTTATTTTCTACCTTAAGCTGCAGCTGCCAAACAGGAATCTAAAATTAATCAAACAGATTGGTGAGGTCCCATACCTGCTTGAGCTTCCGACTAATTACCATATCTCTCCATCCTTCTGTAACACCAAGCCAGTAGAGAAAACCCTCACCCAAACACTGAATGGAAGTGCTAATGCTTCTGCAATCACTTCCTATTTGGTAGCAGTTCAAGCTTGGCCAGGCCTTGCAAAGTATTGCCACAGAGCACATATATTTTTATTTGCTTTTTTGAATACCCTTTAGTTTTGTTTGTTGGTTGGACATTTTATCTGTGATTTTGACTTCTTTATGTGTAACCTTGAATTTGATTTCTGCCTAATGATTTGGCTTGTTAAAGTGTTTTCTCATAAACCTTGTGCAAATATAACTGCTTCAGCCTATTACAAAATATTATAATCTCTAGCTTTATGAACATATATTTAAAATATGTTTTGTTTTCATAATAGTTTGTTTGTCTTTACCAAACTTGAGGTCCATTTTGTTGTCCAGATCAAGGTGTTTCATTGTGCAGTTGTATTTATGTCTTTCACGCAGCTCTTCTTTACTGATGATCAAACTCTTCCTCATCTGATACGTCCCGTCTCCGTTGGGCAGAATCTCTCCTCCTATGATCTGATCATCATCCACAGGCTCAGCATCTCTGAACAGGGTCAGGTTAATGTGACGTGGGTAAAAACCAGTGGCCAGACAGCTGATCTGAAGACCTTGACAATCTGGAAGTCTCTTCTTTATGAGTCTGACTCTGGGTTTCACTTTAGAAAGCAATGTTTGAAACAGTGGACAATATTACTTTGAATATTTGCATTAATAATTATTGGATGTAAAGACTAAATGATCATAATCATTGATCATGTGTAAGAAACAATGAATTTGTTCATGACAATATATGGTAGAAATTAATTTGAGCAATTATATATATTTTTTTCAACCAAAGTTTAAATTTATCTGCCATTTACACATGCTTAAGAAACTATGAACTGAGCGTTAGAAATAAATGATAGTGTATGATTAGCATGAATTACTGTATGGTGTAATTCCTTTGAAATGTTTCATGTTCTGATGCATTGTTTAACTTTTATTATCTGTAGTTATTTTACTAAATGCTGTGCTTGTTAGTGAAACATTGAATACAAATAAAAGTGATAAAAAAGCAAAAATGTCTTTTTTTGACAAACTGAATAAATAAAAAGTCAAATTTCTGTTGGCTATGATTTGAGATTTATAGAGATTGTAAGTAGTATTAAATTAAGTAATTAAACTCCTCATCGAGTAATGAAATTACTTTTAATTTCGGACATAACCTAGTAATTTAAATTCTCTTTCTTTCAATGCAGGCTCATTCTGATTCCGTACCCCATATACATTTCTGGAAAGAGCGAAATATGTCCCAGGAGCTAATTTTTTGTTTTCGATTTTTGTTTTTGTGAATTTGCCAGTGGCCTCTGTTTACACTTTTTCAAGTCTCATATTTCTCTCACGGGCGCCATTCGCGCCTGCTGTTCTCGTGTAAATCTATGCCACTGACTGACTGACTGTCCAACTGGCTGATCAATCCCCCCCACATTCCCACTTCCCTAAACCCAACCAATGAGTGTTTAAAAAAAGACAAAATGACCAGCCCATTCCCTTCTCTAAACTCAACCACAGTGTTTTCAAAAGCAATCCAGAAAAAGAAAAGCCATCAAGGCAGCCAGATTTTACCTAGTTTTGACTACATAATTCACGATCTCCAGAAATGTATATAGGGCTACGTTTTTAGAATAAGACATACTGCTTTCTTTTGGTGATTTTTCTCTTCAAATAATAAATTTTATTAAGATTGACTTACCTTTTCGCATGACAGTTTTCTTTTCTTTTCCCAAAAACCTCCGCAAAGTTTTCATGCAAACAGGATGATAAACATTCTTATACAGAAACGTCACCTGAAGCCATTCCAAATGACTCAGGTTCTTTATTCTCATCCAAGGTAATGTATTTTGCACCGTTCTTGTTGCCACATCAAATGTGAACTCTTCAGTATTATTTCCATTGAAAGCATCCCATGAAAGAAATAATCCTGGCTCATCATTGTCAAGCAACTCACATCCGACATGTTTCTGATACACATGTAAACCTTAAAAATTCACAGAAAGATATTTTAAAACAAATTAGCCTTCATTAACACTGGACACACTGACAAAGCATATTTAATGCTGGTCAGAAATGAGAAATTAGAGCTGTTTGGTGAAAAACAAATCCTGGAAATGACAAGGTCCATTGATATCAAATGTTAAATGTAGAGATGCACTGACAAAATTAGCCAATTCAATGATAAACATTGATGAAAAGTACTGTTTCATTCAGTCAGCTTTGTTTTATGAAGCAGAAAAACACAGGGCAATCATACACTGCTGAATATACAGCACAGCATCTCTTCAAGACTATTGTGAATGGAGATGTGAAGACGAGCTGGAAACAAATGCAGTTTATTAGAGTAGTTAGGCAGGCAGGAGTTGAAACCCTGAGCAGATGATTGTCCCTAGAAAAGTATGACCATAAAACAGGCAACAGGGTTGAGAGAGGCAGCAAACAATCAACAAACTATCTAAACAGTCCAAGGGGTCAAAAACATAGGCAAGGCAATAGTATAAACAACTCAGGCCCCGTTTACACTAGTACGTTTTCGTTTTAAAACGCATAAGTTTTGCTACGGTTACGCCATCCGTCCACACTACGCCGGAGTTTTAGAAACGCTGGAGAGGCCGTTTTCATTCTAAAACGCCGCCGCTGCGTCTGTAAGGGTCCATTTATTAGTCCGATGACGGAGCTAACAGTATGGGTGAAGGTAAATGCGTGTAAGCCTTTTAGCACATGTGAAAAGAAATATTTTTACTTATGAAAACATATTTTGATTCGCTTTCATCTCCGAATTTAATCTGACTCCAATTCATTATAATTTAGGTATTCATTCATCCAATTCAAGCCGATTACCTTATAGGTTATGATTTAGTCTAATTTAGATCGATTAACCTAATAAATCCTTATTTTCAAGTAATGGTTCATTGCTTACACGAAGTCGCTTAGAGTCAGTATGCTGGCCAACTACATCTGCTTACGGACACATCCTCGCCGGTTCTGGTTCTTAGATAGAGGATATAACTGTAAACTAATTTCCTTTAAGTAATAATAGGCCGCCCCATGCTTGCTCATACATAAAGAAAGTTTGATTTAGCCACTAGATTATAACATACTAAGTCAGTAGATTTAGTCAGAAATCAGCAGGTCTTAAATGTTGTGCTAGAATGCTCCATCCATCTTCCTGACTGTATGACGAAATCCCGGTCTAGGTCTGCGGAAACTCCAGCCTAAGACAATCTACTAGATTCAAATGATTTCAGGAGATATTTAGTTAAACAAAAGTTTTTACATTTATTTGTCAGGCAAAGATTTTCCATTCCAAATCACATAATTGCACAAGATTCGCCAATTCAAATTGTACAACATCAATTCTTCCAAGATAAATTAAGAGTGAATACCTGACTATGAAAAAATACGTTGTAGTATCTGAGTTCTGATTCAGAGCTTCAGAAACTCATACACTACAACGGGGTCTTCCGGTTACTGAAATCCCAATGGCCTAAACAACATCGATACCTTAAATACCCGACAGGGCGTCACAGTGACCCTTGCCTAGTGTCTTTGATGTGTTAATCATCTCTGGAGGGGGGAGCATCTGGCAGAGATTTTATCAAAGTCAAAACCCAAATAACCAAATACAAGTGAAATATCACAGCGACATTAAGACCACTTTACCAATCACACAGAGACATTTAAAATGATACCAAACATGACAAGCTAATGTTTGTAAGTTTAGCAAATACACCACATATATCATTGCACCATAGAAACCTGAATTCTGGTCATTTCTGAGTGACCTTTCAATGCCCCTGGCCGTATCACTAGGGAGGGCTGAAGGTGTGAGGACAGATGGTGAGACAACAGCTTTCTCGTGATCCTTGGAGAAGATTAGAGAGTTTATGGTTTTACTGCCTGGTAGTTCTCGTGGTTTTCTCTCGTGGAATTCCATAACAATTCCAGGGAATTATTATTATGGAGAGATATATTTATCCTTACATGTCTCAGTGTGGACGGATATCTTTAAAAACAGAGGCTTGGCTGCTGAGATCCGCTACGTGATTGGGGCTTTGGGTCATTGCGTATCCTTTCCTTATTCGTTAAGCGCACGTGGCTATAACGTCACCGGCAGACGGCAGACCAGCCTTCATTGTGAACGCTGTATTTTAGATAGCCATGGATGTTTTATATTCATTTGTTACTTTAAGCAACAACTCAACCTCGTTGCCTGTCCTTAAAAAGACCTCTCTTGCTTTCTTTACCATCGCGTTTATCGTTCAACCAGCGTTTGTTGGCTAACAATAATCAAATGCCGAGCGAGACACGTGCTTCCTGTTTATACTTGAACGCGCATGCTCAAGAGTGTGCGAATGGTGCGCGAATGGTCACGTGATATACGTTTCTGGTGGCGTAGTGAAGACGGAGATCTTTTAAGACGCTGGGTGAAACGTTAGTGTGGACACGGATCGTTTTCATGCTAAAACGCCGTTTTAAAACTAAAACGCACTAGTGTAAACGCAGCCTCAGTTGCGTTGAGTATTTATAGTGTTTGTAATGTGATAATGTCCTTTAACTTTGTGTAATCAATGCGAACTTAAAACCAGTGTGTAAGTGCAGGGTTTCATGGGATTTGTAGTGTGGAAAGATGATGCAGATCGCACTTTTAATTTTAATAAAAATTTTTATTAAAAATATAATTTTAATAAAATTAACATTTTAATAAAAATATCTGTAGATTTATTATTTTTGCACTTTATATGAACAAAGTTTAATTTTTACTGTAATTTTATGGTTTTTATTAAGCTGCCAGTCATTTGACTTTTTTAATGATTTTTTTTTACCAGTGTACATCTCTAGTTAAACTATGTATTAGTAACACGAAAACATAGACTTGCACTTACCATCTGTGAGATTCCAATTGTCCTTAACATAAAATGTTCGATATTTCATGAGGTCATGCATATCTCTGAATATAAGAGTATAATTGGTGTCCTTGTACTCTGAATTACTCCGACTGTGAGGGACGGGTTTCCGTGTGATTGAATCATAGTATAACACTTGCAGGTCATCCAGCATCACTACTGCACTGAACTCAGGGAATCGTGTCTGTCCAGTAATGTATGTGCCAAAAACCATCAGTGAGTGAGAACCTGTGGAGATGAGATTGCTCTGTTTTGACAGGTCCAGACACATAGCTTTGCTAAACTACATAAATAAGTTAATATTAGTTAATATTTATATGATTAGTTCATAAATTCAGTTCATTAAAGTACATCATTGCTAGTTTATATACTGTATGTCACATGCCGTTTCATTATTCTACCAACTCTAAATATTGATACCATATAATCTTGATTTTTTAAAAACGAATTAGTTCATTTCCATTAAACAAACAAACAAACAAACACATACATACATTATACATTTATCCTAAGAATACTGACTATAATAATGATTAACATTTATTTAAATAAACTGAAAAACCTGTACGGTAAAGAATATTTAGCTTCGGCTCCATGCACATGATCACAAGAATAGAAAAAAACACCTTACCTGCTTTAACAGTTATCAAACACGACAAAAGAAACACAAGAGTCTGCATTTTAATAATCGAATCATATTATCCAGCTCTTGTATATGGTCTTGATGTTGTTTACAAGTTTCAGACTCACATAAGTGACTTTTCTGGTCTTGCCAGTCTTTCCAGTCCTTCCTTCGAAGTGGCCAGTTTTGAGCACTTTTGCCTGGGACAACACTTTAATATGGCGGCCATGATTGTTTTTACTCTGAAATGTTCTTCGGAGGGTGATATGTGCTAGGCATGGGCCGGTATAGAATGCTGACGGTATGATAACCTTGGATAAAAATATCACGATTTCACGGTATGACGATATTGTGTTTACTTCTCTGAAATATATTCGGTAACGCTTTCTTTTACGACCCGCAAAGTACCGCGTAAGTACAGTGAAATAACGGTGTACTTTTCTGTACGTATAGTATAAGTATAATTAACGTACGTGTAGGTATAAGGGAACGAACTGTAATGCTTGGGTAATAAGGGGGTAACAACCAGATATGCAACACGCAAAGTACCGCGTATTGATTTTACAGTGTACTTTTCTATAAAGTGCAACGGAACAAACGGGTAATGTTTGGGTAATAAGGGGGTAATAACTAGATA
>CAIGQQ010000306.1:1717007-1746753 GCA_903798035.1 Danio albolineatus
TATCTAGTTATTACCCCCTTATTACCCAAACATTACCCGTTTGTTCCTTTGCACTTTATAGAAAAGTACACTGTAAAATCAATATACTTACGCGGTACTTTGCGTGTTGCATATCTGGTTGTTACCCCCTTATTACCCAAGCATTACAGTTCGTTCCCTTATACCTACACGTACGTTAATTATACTTATACTATACGTACAGAAAAGTACACCGTTATTTCACTGTACTTACGCGGTACTTTGCGGGTCGTAAAAGAAAGCGTTACCATATATTCTTTTTAAATGTCTGGCTAAAAAACAAAACCGTTCCCCCTTTGAACACAATATATTTTCAAGAGTTCACACTTAGCTGATGATTGATAATAAAGCTTGTTTGGCATGCTGTCCCGGGAGAGAGCCCTGAGCTTATAAGATCCTCGAGCCCTGGGCTCCCTCCCGTTTGCAGGGCGAGAGGAGAGTCTGAGCTCAGGTAGATCTCGATGAACTCCCCCTCGGCTAATTTCCAGCTAGTAGTGAACTGAGGAGAGGTGTATTCGTTAAGAGCTTGGCTATAATATCAATTGTGCTTTCAAGTAACTTAGTGCTTGTTATTTGGACCGTGGGAGGAAACCGGAGAGCCCGGGGAAAACCCACGCGAGCACGGGGAGAACAAGCAAAAACTCTGCACAGAAATGCCACCTGATTTAGTTAACCAGAGGCATTCTTGCTGTGAGGCCACAGTGCTAGTCACTGGGCCACGGTGTCGCCCATCTGAAAGGAGGGAAAGTAGAAGTGGATGGGTGGGCGGGTTCTTTAAGACGAAGATGTTGAGATAAGAAAACTTTGGTTATTTATAGAGAGTTAGGAATCATACGATTGGATAATCAGTTATTAGCTGAAGCTGTAACAGCTGTGAACAATCATAAGCACGTGATCCTCTCGAAATTTGTTTATGAATAAACTTCACTTCAAGAGTTCACACTTAGCTGATGATTGATAATAAAGCTTGTTTGGCATGCTGTCCCGGGAGCGAGCCCTGAGCTCATAAGATCCTCGAGCCCTGGGCTCCCTCCCGTTTGCAGGGCGTGAGGAGAGTCTGAGCTCAGGTAGATCTCGATTAACTCCCCAAAGAAGCCTTTTTAATGCTCGGGACAGCAGCCGCGTATTGAAGGAACCCCCCAAAAAGGCATAGGTCAATGCTATATCCGGCTGCTGGATATAATATTGTGGAAGAGGAGAGACGCTCCTGGTGGAGCAAAGAGGAAACAGACTCCGTGGGAGTCTTGATGGGGGCTGGGAGTGACTCCTGCGGGAGTCGGGACTCTGGGTGATCCCTGCGGGGTCAGAGCCAGGTGAGCGGGGTTCCTGCAGGAATATGGATAGAATTTTTTGGGCGGTGAAGACTCCTGCAGGAGCGGGGGTGGTGTGTTAGGGGGTGGGCAGCGAGTCTTTCAGCTGTACTTGAAGCTGGGGGTGACTCCGTGCGAGTCGTAGCTGGGGGGACTCCGTGGGAGTCGTAGCTGGGGGGACTCCATGGGAGTCGTAGCGGGGGGACTCCGTGGGAGTCGTAGCTGGGGGGACTCCGTGGGAGTCGTAGCTGGGGGGACTCCGTGGGAGTCGTAGCTGGGGGGACACCGTGGGAGTCATAGCTGGGGGATTGAGGGCCTATGCAGAAAGAAGGGAAGAGTAGCGGATGACTCGACACTAGAAGGAAAGATAGTAGAGAAAAAAGGGGAAGGGGGGGGTGGTTTATGCAAAAAGTGGAGTAAAGGTAGCGGAGAAACTCAACGCTGTAAGGTAAGTACAGAAGGGGCAGGTCAGTGCCGGAAGGGAGACAGAAAGAGGGGCGGAGGTACTCGACGCCATGAAGAGGGGCGGAGGTCTCGACGCCAGAAAGAAGAAAGGATTTTTTTTTTTTTTTCTACTGGCCGGGGGAGGGCAGTGATTGACTTGCGTTACTCTTGCGGGAGTCTGGGAGAGGGAGGGGGCAGTGAAGACTCCTACAAGAGGTGGCTGGGGCGGGACTCCTGCGGGAGTCGAAGCTCGTTTTAGTCACTCCTGCGGGAGTTAGAGCTGGGGATTGAGGGCCTATTTGAAAAGAGAAAGAGTAGTGGAGAAACTCGACGCTAGAAAAGAAATAGTGTGGCTGAGGAACTGCGCACTTAGAGAAAAGAAGTGGAGGGACTCAACGCTGGAAGGAAGAGGGGGGGGGGGAAAGGTAGTTGGGGAAAGGAGGATAGAAGAGCGGAGTTACTCAACGCTGTAAGGAAGTAAAGGAAGAGGCGGTTAAGTGCCGGAAGGGAGATAGAAAGAGGGGCGGAGGATCTTAATGCCAGAAGAAAGTGGAGATTAAGGGGGGGGGCTAGTGGCTGGGGGGGGGGGGGGGGGGGAACGCCTGGGGGGGGTGGGGGGTGGGGGGGGGGGGGGGGGGGGGGGGGGGGGGGGGGGGCTCTTGCTAGTGAGGGTGGCAGCTAAAGGGTTGGGCTGGGGAATGGGCTTGGCAGACTCCGGCGGGAGTCGGGCTCTGGGTGTCTCCATGGGAGCCAGAGCTGCGGTGGGTGGGAGTGTCAGGGGAGCGGAGTATAGCTCGCGCTTGAAGGAGCAGAAGAAGGAAGTTAGCTAGGAAGCAGTGGGGAGGAGAAACAGGAGGAAATGGCAGAGTCGTGCTCATGCCCTTGAACTCTTGGTAGCTGGGGGTTGTCTGGAGAGTATTAACTGTGCTTCTTTGAGATGGACGTGGTTGAGCCGGATGTATGATTTGAAGGCGTCAGAAGACCAACGTCCGAGGGTTTGGATTTGTTGCTGCGAGAGCCCGTTGTGGGCTGCTGTGGTAGCTGCCCCGATTCTGAATGAGTGGCTGGAAAATGGTTCGGGGGGGAAGCCTGAGAGGCGGAGGACTTCTTTTAAGTGTTTTTGGAACCAAAAGCGTGTTACTGGACGGTTAGCGTCGTCAGTAAAGAGGGGGGCGAGGGGGTTGAGCTCCTGGGCTTTCCTGAGGTGTAGGAATGCTAAGAGGGTCTGGAAAGGGTGTGTGGGGGAGGGAATGTCAAAAATGTATATGTGATGACCTTTCCGTATTTGATCTGTTTTGCTTTGCTTAATAAAGAATGAAATAGTTTCTTCATTCTGCAAAATCAGATCGGACACGGTAGGATGGGTGGTGGGGTTAAATTTTGCGGTTATTGTTAATTCAGAACATCTTAGAAAGCTGTAAAAAACCAGGGTGAACATGGCATTGAGGGTGCGAGCAGTATGGGTGGAAAGGTATCCTTTGCGTATTGTCTGGATGCATTTGGACAATATATGTAGTGTAATGAGTTGTCTGGGGTCGGGGGGGGGGGAGCGGTGGGCCTTTTGGATACCTTTAATGAGGAGTGTAGTTTGGGAATGATGGATGGAGTCTAAGGGGGACCCATTGATTAGCTTATGGAAAAATTGGATCCCTAATTGAGCTGGCTTGAAAGTGTTTTACTATGTGTAGGTGAGATATGAATGACGTGATGGAAAGTAGGGAAAAATCTGGAAAAGGTGTTTTGTATAGGGAGTGAAAGTGCTTGAATGCACTCCATGCTGTAAGATAAGCTTGGAGAGTTCTGGGGGCTATAGCTTGGAGAATGAGGGATATGGATGTTGCATGGAGGTGGTAGAGCGGGTGGCTTATGGCAATATCATTTCTAAATAGTGAGGGACTGGTGTTGGATGAGGATCCGCCTCTGGAGCCAGCCGCCAAAATTTCTGGAAAGAGAAGCGAGACAAAGAGTCAGCAATCTGATTTTTACAGCCTGGTACATGTTCAGCAATTAAACAGAACTGTTTTTTAGCAGCTGTCCAAATTAATCGTCTTAAAAAGGGCATGAGCGCCGGAGCGTGGGAACGCCCTTTATTGATGCATTGGACCGTTGCTTCGTTGTCGCAGTGAACGAGGATGCAAGAGGCGGTCCATTCGTCGCCCCAAAGAATAGCCGCGGCTACGATGGGATATAATTCGAAAAGGGAAGATGATTGTTGATTTTGAGGGATTGCTAGCATTTGGGGGGGCCATGATGAGGCGAACCAGCGCCCTTGGAGAAATACCCCGAAACCAACGGAGGGGGCGGCGTCGGTGAATAATTTAATATCTACCGGCGATGCTATCAGGTCGCTATAGAAAAAGGAACAGCCGTTCCATTGCTTAAGGAAGGATATCCATAAGCTGATTTCGTCGCGACTGGGTTTAGAGAGGAGGATAGTGTCTTCTAAACCGGGAACTGAGGCGGAGAGCTGAAGGAGGTGAGTAATGAACGGGCGACCTTGAGGAATAATGCGCATAGCAAAATTGAGATGTCCGAGGATAGAGAGGACCTCGCGTTTAGAATGCGTCTGGTTTTCAAGGAAGATTTGGCATAAAGATATGATGCGGTCGATTTTTTCATTTGGGAGGGATGCTTGGAATTTATTTGAATCTAGGTTAATACCTAAGAATTCGATGGAAGTGTTCAGTCCGGAGGTTTTTTCCTCAGCGAGAGGAATTCCGAGATCAGTGAAAACTTTTTGGGTGATCGCTAGATGCTTAGAAGGGGGGGAAGACGGGGGAGAGATGATGAGGAAATCATCTAATAGGTGGATGAGGAACGGGATGCCGTAATTATTAGATAAGATCCAGCATACGGCTTCGGAGAGCATATCGAATATTTTGGGCCGAAAGTTAGTCGGACTGCGAAGTAGAATTTTGAGCGCCAGTGGATGCCAAAAACATGCCAATAATCTGGGTGAATTGGCATGATTTTGAATGCGGATGCAATGTCTATTTTTGCGAGCCAAGCGTTGCGTCCAGCTGATTTAATGAGGGAGACCGCTTGGTCTATGTTATGGTAATGTAAAGAATATTCGTCGATCGGAATTGTGCTATTTATGCTAGGTATTGGGGAATTATGCGGGGCAGAAAGGTCGATGATGAGGCGTTTTTGTCTGAAAATTTTTTAGAAGCGATGCCTATTGGGCTAATGCGGGAAACGCTGAACGGCGGAGAGGAGAATGGTCCGATCATAAAATTGTTATCGATCTCTTTTTTAATAAGATGATCGACTGTCTCAGGATCGGCGGTTGCTGATTGAAGATTAGGACAGAAGAGATTAAATGAGGGGAGAGCTGCAACGCCTGGGTGAAATCCGTGGGTTAGACCTGAAATGAGAAAATCAGAAAAGTTAGTATCCGGGTGAGAGCGTAATTCAAATGTAAGGTGAGAGATATTCACGGGAGTCGACAGGTAATTTTTTGACTTTTTATTAGCTCTCCAGATTGAGCAGATCATTTTGGCGTGAGAGCCGCCGCAATAATTGCAAATATGTAAGTATTTGCAAGGGGATTTGAAACATCTGCCAATGTTGAAATTTTGGCAGATTTCTCTGTGAGAGGAAGAGGAGCGGAAAGAAGGGGGAAGAAGAGGAGGAAGGACAGGATTGGGCGGGCGGGGAACGTAACTGGTAGATCTAGGTTTTATGTGGGTTGGATCGGGAGTAGGAGAGACGAAAGGACAGGAGGTAGTGGAGTGAAGGCTGGAGCGGCAGACAGCACAGGACAGATTGCGGCAACCTAAAAAGACTCGGTTTTGGAGCTCAACATCCAGAGCCCCCCAGTAAGTTTGTTGGTTCCATTGAGTCAGACGGATTGCACATTTAGCTGAGAAGAGTTTGTGGTATGTATAGAATTGAGTTCCCCCATAGGAGAGAGCGAGCTCGGCGATGATGGCCATGTAATCATTCAGCTCACGCCTCCTATGGGGAAAAACAGAACAGATTATGTCAGTAAACCTTAAAAAAGCAATAGTGAATTCTGCTAGTGTCATGATGCGGGATTGAGTGTTGGTGGATTGTTTTAGGGTGAGAGAGAATTCGCCGCAATCTACCTGGCGTTCTGCCGCTGGGGGTGAGAAGGGTGAAAGGAGAGTGATGAGGTCTATGTCTGCACCTGAGAGGATTTGGCTTCTTGCGGAGGAAGAGACGGGGGGGAGGTTCCATGGCTAGAGCATTGGATGTCATAGGAAGGCGCGTGGCTGTGGAAAGCGTGAATGGAGGGCGTGGTGCGGAAGCTTGTGTAGGTAGGGTGGGATTGTGAATGTCGCCCGAGGTAATGTGTGAGGAAGGGGGTGGAGGGGGCAGAATGTGGGGCGGGACCTGGGTAGAAGAGGGTTGGGTTTGAGGAATGGAGCAAGAAGCAGAGGGTTGAGTAGGGGCGGAAAAGGGATGGGTTTGAGGGGGGGGCGGGAGGGAAAGAAAAGTTAGGATGGAAATGAGCAGCAGAAGTAGAGGGAATATGAGGCCTAGGTAAAGGGCTTGAAAAGGGGGCTGGAGGCCAAGAAAAGGTAGAGGTAAAGGGTTGGGAGGGAAAGGGAAAGGAAGAGATATTGTCCTGGTTGGATTCTTGATGTTGGGTAATGGGTGGTGAGGCTTGAGGTGGCCGGGTGTCTTGTAGGCGTGGTCTTGGAGGTGGGCTGCTGGATACGTGCTTCTGTTTGTTTTTCTTCTTTCCGTGTTGGGATTGGAATGGATACGGCGTGAATCGAGAACTGTTTTCCTGGGTAGATTGTCTTGTTTGTGGGCTGAGAGAGCGGTGTGAATCGGAGGTGGCGTTGGAGTATAATCTGAGTAGATCCGGTTTATTGAGGTGACGTGGAGTGTGGATGCTGAGATCGGAGAGGAGTTTACTGAGTTTTGTGACTGTGATTCTCTTGGCCGGGCGGATGGAGGAGGTCGCTGATACATATGAAGAGGTGGGTGAAATATTATGGCGTCTTGAAGTGGAAGGTTTTGGTGATCCTTGGAGGCGAATTCTAGTGGTTGAGCGAGTCGGGTGGCAGCCTCTTGTATTTTCGACTGTCTTAGCTTGAGAACGGTGTGGAGTTTGTTGGTGGGCTGACGTTGCTGGTGATCCGGGAAAGGTGTTTTCTTCAATAACGATCGGGTTGATGGCTGGGTTGCTGGAAAAGTCGTTATTGGAGTTGGAGTTGCTGCCGCTGCTGTTGTTGTTGTTGTTAGCGTCGCTGTGTTCCATATTGCTTGGAGGTTTGAAGGTTGCTTGAATATGCAGAGTTCTTGGTTTTTCAAGACGAAGATGTTGAGATAAGAAAACTTTGGTTATTTATAGAGAGTTAGGAATCATACGATTGGATAATCAGTCATTAGCTGAAGCTGTAACAGCTGTGAACAATCATAAGCACGTGATCCTCTCGAAATTTGTTTATGAATAAACTTCACTTATTTTGAGAAGCATTTAAAGTATTGTGGGGCAGTAAACATGTCAGGCGGAATAATTCAAGTGAATCATTGACTTCTGCTGTCTTCATTTGTTTCAAAAACACAGACGTCTTTACAATTTACACCTAAAAAAAACAAAAAAAACAAATGTAAATAAAAATCTTACACATACCTAAGGAACGGTATAGCAGAAAATTTTGACTGCATGAAAACCTTGACTTTTCCAAACCACGGTATACCTTGAAAATGGTTATTGTCCCATGCCTAATAGTGCAATTCGGAACACACCGTGAGTCACTCTTTCAATACCTCTGAAATCACGTACTGCACGAGTAGGTACTACTTTTGAATTTGAGCATGATGACCATTTTGAAAGTATGTTCTGCAGATGTCTGAAAATGAGCAAAATGAATGGAAATCAAAATACGTGTTACATGACCAACTTGCATGAGTTCACTTTCAAATTTCTCTCATGTAGTGTCATCGGATAGTATTTGGATCCATTGCATGCACAATTCAGAATCTTGATGGAAGGCTTGAAGCTATGCTGCTATTCTGATCCAATGATTGTCACAGTAAGCAGTGGAAGAACCACTTGTATAAATCAATTATTTATTTCCAATATAATTAATATGTTTCCATTAAAGTTATCATCAATGATAAAGAGAAAGAATCTCAAAACCTTAAAGCTGGCAAAGTTGTTTAATAACATGATGTATAGAAAAAACTAACAATATGTACTGCTGTGCAAAAAAGGCAGATGACAGTAACTGCTTTTCTTACTGTGTGAGGATATGCACCAGTCTGCCAGAACTGCAGGACAAAAGCCATTCTCCCTGATCAACAGGACAAAGCATTAACATTAACATATACTGTTAGACCTTACTGGGCTTTTTTTTTTACAGTAAAATACGGTTTTCAAGAAGGTCACTGGTTCGAGCCCCGGCTGGGTCAGTTGGCATTTCTGTGTGGAGTTTGCATGTTCTCCCTGTGGTTGCATGGGTTTCCTCCGGGTGCACAGTCCAAAGACATTTGGTGTAGGTGAATTGGGTAGGCTAAATTGTCCATAGTGTATGAGTGTGAGTGAGTGTGTATGGATGTTTCCCAGAGATGGGTTGCAGCTGGAAGGGCATCCGCTGCGTAAAAACATATGCTGGATAAGTTGGCGGTTCATTCCGCTGTGGCGACCCCAGATTAATAAAGGGACTAAGCTGACAAGAAAATGAATGAATAAATGAAAATACTGTTTTCGTTTATTGCAGCAAAACACGGGTTATTTTACAGTAATTTACCGCATAATCTACAGTAAGGGTTAACGGTGTATCTTCAAGGCATGTCTAAGCAATAATGCATCGAGTGTACATTACAATACTTAAATGTCTCTATTGGGTTCACCACTTCATAGTTGAGGACCTAAACTGTCAAATGACACCAAACATGACAATACATGAAAGGAGAACATGAGTGGATGAATGATGATTGAATGGTCACTGTGAGGCAAATGGCAGAGATATTAGAGCTGTACAGTAAGGCATCCTCTGCTTGGAATGTCCCTTCGTTGGCAAAGGGATGTCTGTGTGAGTTTCAGGGTTTCTTCTGGGTTATCCCCACAGTCCAATATGCAGTATAAGTGAAATGGATAAAGTTTAATGACCATAGTGAATGAGCGTGTGTGTGTGAAAATGTATGGGTGTTTCCCAGCATTAGAGGCTGATGATATAATGAACTTTGGGTTACGGCAGGAAGAACATCTGCCAATACATATATATATATATATATATATATATATATATATATACACCAGAGTAATTGGCGGTTCGTTCTGTTGTTGTGACCCCTAATACAGCAGAAACTAATCTGAAGGAAAATGATTGAGTGAGTGAGTGTATAGTGTTTGCATTAACACAGCCAAAACAATAACAAATAATTGAAAAAAAAAAAGTCTATATTCATCCAAGGTTAAAGAACTTCAATCAAAACAAGATTATTTGCTTGGACTGTTAAACATATTTAAAGTCCAGACATTTTCACATAAATATTTCATAAATTATCATACTAAATATAGCCCTGCACCGTAAAACAAGTCAGGTTTCCATTGATGTATGGGGTTGTTAGGACAGGACAATAGTTGGCTGTGATAAAAATCTTTGAAATGTGGAATTTGATGCTTAAATAATTAAAAATACAAAGAAATGCTAAGAAAATCCCCTTTAAAGTTGTCCAAATAAAGTTCTTAGTGTCGTGGAAATTGTCAACAATAATCAGAACTCACCACAGACAATTCAAATTGCCACAAATTACCTACAGTATATCAAGCTATTTCTCTGAATTCCCCGAATACTCACGCTACAATCCAGTACTTCCCTGCCTGGTGACAGCATCCTTTCAAGTAGCAACAATCACCACCTCAATCTCACATATGCACGAAAGCATCTATACACTTTCACCAACCTTCTCAGCAGTACACTGGTCTGACACAGGAGCTTTAATACCGATTTAGCCAGAGGATGGCTCTATAGAATTTCATCTCTATCACTGTCTTTGTGGAGGTCTTTAGTACTTCTATTTCACATCTGCGCAGCATATAAAGACACCACTCCATAGTTTGTAGAAATACAAGTTTATTGACAGCCAGTAATTCACAGGTCACAACAATCACATAAGACTCCTGAACAAAAGAATTCATGTACATTTCACCTTACAGCAACTGGGTAATAATCAATATTAATTGAGTGCCTCTCATAGGTGATTGGTTTGTCTTGACTGTTAATTCTATGGCTTAAGCATTTTTAGTATAGTCAGTAGATTTTTAAATCACTGGATACTTATGATCTTTGATTTAATTCAATTCAATTCATTTTTATTTGTATAGCGCTTTTACAATGTAGATTGTGTCAAAGCAGCTTCACATGCAGTGTCAGTCCAGTTTTCAGTGTTGAAGTTCAGTTTAGTTCATTTCAGCGTGGTTTAATAATCACTGCTGAGAGTCCAAACACTGAAGAGTAATCCATCTATGCGCAGCCCTACAAGTCCCGAACCATGCAAGCCAGAGGCGACAGCCGCGAGGAAAAAACTTCACCAATTGGCGAAAGTGAAGAATTAAAAAACCTCGAGAGAAACCAGGCTCAGTTGGGCACGACCATTTCTCCTATGGCCAGACGTCTTGTGCAGAGCTGCAGTCTATGGCGCCGGGGCTGGAGAACGCTGGACATCCATCATGGAGAGACCACAGGCGGGTAAGCATCTTAAGCACTTTTTTTGAACATTTAGATTTGAATCAACCCTTTTAACATCTGAGGTTATTATAAAAGATCACATTTTCAATCACATTATGCACATTATTAATAATTATGTTTTGATATATTTACAGCAGGACATTTACAAAATATCTTCAGGGAACATGATCTTTAATAATATTTATTCTTTTATTATAATAATTTTGACATGAAAGAAAAAAAAAGCCAACAAATGTTCACTTCTTCACTGTAAAACAGGTATAACTTTCTAATAACATTTAATCACATTAATTACAACAACAAAAACAACACAAGAACATGAGCATTACATAATGCTCTATGATTAGAACTGCATTTAGGTTCTCTGAATACACATTTTTTAATCTGATAGCGTGAAGAACCAAGAACAGCGGCTGCTTGCGGGCATCAAAATAAAATCATCTCACCAATGACCATATTTAGACTTCCTCCTTCACCTGCCGTCAGTGGGCAGAATTCCAGTATCTCTTGCAAACAGCTCAAGTGAAACTGAAAGAAAAAAAAAATCTTTGAACATGACTTTAACCATCTCATTATTAATAATAAACTGATATTTCAGCTTTAATTCAGGAGAGGACAACAAGATGAAGTTATGGTTTTGTTTAATATACTCACTGGGTATTCTGTCGGAGTGGAAAAGCCTTTAGGATTCCGTATAGCGTCTTCTCCTCTGAGATTAGCATCAGGCGAAATGCCAAAGTCCTCCTTGTATATATAAAAGCTTTCTCGGCAAAAAGTCTTGTTAAACACAAACTTTCTTGATGTGTCCGGAGTTGATGGAAAACCCACTGCCTGAAGCCACAATCGAGCTCTGTCAGGATCACGGGGGAACCAGTGCAGACACGATAAATTCTTACACCGTGCCAACAAGCACTTGCAAGCCATTCTGAATTCACTGCCAGGCTGGCATCAGCTCAGTTTATAGCAAATGGTCATGTGACAGAAAACAACCTGAAACTTGTTTTTAAAGAGATCACTGAATCCCTTACAAAAAGGTATACTTCAGGTTCATTTTTATTCATACTCAAGTAATGTAAAATGTGTGTTTTCGTGGTATATTTTAAGCATGCTTCACGTATTAGTATCTACTGTACGTACAGTAGTAGTAGTATACTTGTAAGTAAACTTCTTGAACATCACATGGGACTGCACTGACCAACGTTTAGTATATGAAGGTATACTTTTAAGTTTACTATAATTGTAACAGTAGTATACTTGAATTGAACAACTAGACTACATAGACATTTTTCATTTGTACTGCAAGTGAACTCATGAGTATACTGGTATACTTTTGTAATACTTGTGATAAATAAACAGGTAAATAAATAGTGTCCAATTTTTAGAATCTAGGGATTGCACAGTAAAGGACACACAGACACACACACACACACACACACTCCAACTATTCCTGGCATTGTCTGGACTGACTCTTTAACCACCTTAACCCACTATGTGTTATACTTTAGCAAGTGTAGTGCAAATGATTTGTTATTGACAATTAACTAGTAATCGTGAAATTATTTGTGATAATATATATGAGTCATTTAAAAAAAAAAAAATGTATTTATTTTATTTAAGAATGTTTGTCAGGCATGTTTGTTGACAAAAGACTATTCAGAGCAGTTTATAATTCAGTATGGCGCTGTGGTCAGTCATAACTGGAAATTCTTGTTTGATATGATCTCAGAGGCAAATTATGACATCAGTGTGGCGATCATAGTCACGCACAAATAACATTACTGTGCCTGCACTGCATTCATAAGATACAAACAGTAGCATTAATGCAATTTGAAATGAATTACAGTCTTGTGGCGGCATTTTTGTCAGCTTTGTTCGAAACAGGTAAGATTAAACAATTTTCCTACAAAATAGGGCTGTGCAATATAGACAAAATAATCCTTTTGCGATTCTTCTTTTTTTTTTTTGAACAAATATTGCGATTGCGATTTTATTTGCAATTTTGGCAACTGTTTTTGCTTTTTCAAACAAGCTACACGCACACTAAATGTGTTCAGTGCACAAGAAGTTCATAACAAAACATGTCACAATGAAATAACATAGTATTAAGTAAAACAGTAATGTAGTAAAACTGTCTTTAAAACAGACAACATAAAATAAATTAAGATTAACTAACCTCAACTCTAGTTAAAAACATACTGTACACAGTAGTAGTAACTGCTTGATATACAAAACCAAAATAAATTGTCTTAAAAACAGACAACATGAAAAAATAAAGATTAACTAACCTCAATTCCAGTCATAACAATAAACAAAAACAAAATCGAAACCCCCTAAACCTCCCGCTCAGCTTAGCTGTAATTGCCCGGTGTGCTGCATCAGCTCTAAGTGGTTAACATATTAAAAACATGGGCACAAGAACGTGAATAAAAATTGAAATAAATTAATAGATAAAGTTGCAGCCTAACGTGATTTAGAAATTGCATGTGCTTAAATTGCTATTTTTTTGCGATTGCGATTAATTGCACAGCCCTACTACAAAATTAATTTGCATTCAGGTGATTTCCATTTGGTTGGGTTTTACATCATGAAGTATAATTTCTTGTCTATAACAATATTAAGATGTTACTATTTTAATTCACAATTTATTTCAAATTAAAGCATGCCTACAATTGTGCAACATTTTGATTATTTGTTGTTAATCGTTGTTACATATATAACTTATGCATCAATGAAATTTAACCTAATATCTCTCCTAATTTATCTTTTGTTTCAGTACATGCATATTACGCATATGCCCAAATTCAGTGTCATGTACCTGACTCTCTAGAAAATATTGAGTTTGTCTTCTCTGTCACCTACAACATGATTGAACTTCTGAGATACAACAGTACCGAAGATAAGTTTTTTGGTTACACTGCAATTGGTCAGAAATTGGCAGAGGAATATAATAAAAACAAGGTTTTACTTGCACAACATGATTTAGTGCTGAACGATTGCAGAAGAGTCGGTGAGGTAATTATCCCTAATGCAGTTTTGCTTACAGGTGAATGACTTATTCTCTTACTAGTTCTAAATATTAAAGTCAAAACATATGAATCCTTTGGAAAACCTTTATTTTTTTAGGAAGTCATGTCTAATTCTTTCCACTTCTACAGTGAAACCAAAAGTCATTATTCGGTCAGTTACGGAAGCTAAAGGAAATCAGAAAGCTGTTCTGGTGTGCAGTGCCTATGACTTTTACCCCAAGTCCATCAAACTGACGTGGATGAGAGATGATAAAGAGGTTACATCTGATGTGACGTCCATTGAGGAGATGGCTGATGGAGACTGGTACTACCAGATTCACTCCCACCTGGAATATCTCCTCAACCTGGAGAGAAGATCTCCTGTGTGGTGTATCACGCTAGCTCCGACAGACCCATGATCTATTACTGGGGTGAGAACAGTCATGGTGAATTTAATGTGTCAAGAATCAGCCTGGACATGTTTATCAATCGTCTTTTACTTTACAGATCCCTCTCTCCCTGAGTCTGAAAGATCTAAGATTATTCTTGGGGCTGTGGGGCTCCTGATGGGGATCTTTACAGCAGGTGGAGGAGCAATGTATTATAAAAGAAAACAAACAGGTTAGTGTTTAATGTAACACAGACTTTAATGACTGGTAGCGTAATATGATCAGTAAAGTATCTGTAATTTGTGACTGAGATGTTGGAAATGTTGTTTTCTTGCTGTCTACAGGCTTTTACAGACTTCCGGCTTGTTTACTTCCACTGCAAACAATGAACGACACTGAACTGCAGTAGGCTGTAACATCTGACACTTTAACAAAACCTTCAGATCATCCGAGAGAACCAGTGATTGAATAGGTGGAGTGTCCAGCGTCAATCACATGTGCTTCATCTCCTGATTTGATAATATTAATCTGTTTTCACGGCTGTCAATTTAAAGGTGACAAACTCTTAATGTTACTGTAGATTAAAGTTTTGTAACTTAGTCTTGATTTATGATATTATTCTAATGTACATTTCAGATGCTTACTTATAGACTCTATCACTAGCACTTGACTCAGTGTAATCTACACTGTACTGTACTTGACAATGTCTTTGTGGGGGATAATACTCAAACTTTAGAATACATTGTGATGATTTCTGTTGTTTTCCCTTCAAATGTACATTTTGTGTCCACCTGTTCACTAGCCAATCATATTTGTCTTTTAAAAGAAGGGGCTGTACTGCATTTCCACCATTTGCTTAAAAGCAACCTTGTAGGAAAAGCAAACTGCAGTTAGACTTTAGCTGAAATCACAAGACAAACTAAACAAAACATTTTAGTTCAGCAAAAACTCAGGAAGACATAAGTGAAATGCACACACAAACAATGATGGACAAACACCAACTGAAAAAAAATGCTTATATACACAAGAATTAACAGGCTGACAAGGAGACCGTGGATAACTGAGGCAACTAACATGGTCAACCAAAGGAGCAAGTGAGGGTACAGCACAAAACACAGATGAGGAAAACAGAAGATTGAGGACAAGGTAGAACTCGACACAAAATAACAGGGTGAGCGCACTCTTACCACATACTAACGCTTGGCCAGGACCCCTTCTCATTGCTTTTTGATGCTCCAAGTACCCCTTTGTACCATGTACCTTTTACAATGAGTGATATCCTCAAATGCTTTTGGTCATTTGCATTAGGTATCCCATTAAATGTTTTGCATGTTTTTTGTAAAGTACGATTAATTTATTTTTTATGTAATGTTTTAGAGCCCCTAAACCCACACCCTAAAACTGACCTATTTCTGGACAACAAAAATACACTGTGCACCTATGAAATTTGAAAATTATATCTTTCTCTGATTTTCCTAATAAGACATTGCAAATTACAATCTGTATCATCTTCAAGTCATGAGACTTCAGCTTCAATTTTATTCAACAAACCTCTCAGTGATGATAGCATTTGTTTAAAAAAAATTGCACTTTTCCAAAATATGATGCATGTTTACTGAAATCAAAAGCTATTTCAAATCAAAAACTTAAACAACGACAAACAAAGTGTTACATGTTAACATAGGACACATTTTATACCACCTTCACAGTTCATGCATCCATTGAACTTGAGAGTTTTTATTTGGATAGTTTCAGCCTTGTTTCTTTTCAAGGTGTCAGAATAGCCTCCCAGGGCTGCTAGTTTGATGCCAACTGTCTTGCACCCTCATAGATCTTTTGTTTGAGGATGCTCCAAAGGTTCTCAATAGGGTTGAGGTCAGGGGAGAATGGTGGTCACACCATTTTATTCCTACAGCAACTTCAAATATCTGCTTGCTGCTTTGTTATGGCATTAGCAGTCGCTCTGTTAATCTAATGAATTTTGTCTGGCAGATACCTTCCTCCTTCTGCCTTTATCACAAACCAGTATGTGCTCTGAATCAGCCACAAATCTCTTTACAGTAGATGATTACACTCATACCTTGTCCAAGACCTTGCAGTATTTGATGTTTTTTTTTTTTGGCAATAGATTACTTTTCTTTTTCCATAGATAATATTATAATAATTATAATGTATAATTTGTGTAATTATTATTTCCCATAATAACGTGGACCATCCTTCTTAAGTAGTTTTCCTTTAAGTAGGCTCAATTAACTACCACAAGTGTCTGTAATTGATTTCAGTGATCCAAATAAAGAATTGCAAAAACTTTCATATAAGTGTTACAAACAAGCTATGTTGCATTCCAAGTCCCCTGAATTCATACAGTGTCTTTATATAAAGGTCATACGAATGAGCTCTCTGGTCATCTACTGTGGCCATGTGCACGGGTACACCGGTATTTTTTGTAAAAGGATTTTCCCTTGCCATAAAACTTTAAAAAATAAAAAAATAAAAATCTCTGTCAACATGAAAACGCAATATTGCACTGTGATGAAAAGGGTATGCCAAACGGGCAATAAAAGCTGTTGATGCTTTTATATCAAATGTGAAACTAAGTATTTAAGTACATGTCAGCTCAGCCATGTTGGCCAATCAGAAAAGGCAAACGATCGTGCACGCTGACAAAAGGAGCCAAAAACAGCCACACTTTAAATGGAGTTTCTAAAAAAATCTTCACCCTGGCTGTAGTTTTCAGAAATTTCCAGTTTCAGTCAGCTGATGGTGTGTTTTTGTGTGAAAAAAAAACTGCAGTTTTGATCATAGGGTCACAGGCTATAGAAGGTGTCAGAAGAGGTGACTGGGAAAATTCCATTTGTTTTTTTTTGTCACAGGTAGACAAGTAGATTACTGTAAAATGCAGGGCTCTGAAGACTCACGCGTTCACCATAAGATAAGAAGATAAGCCTAATAAATAAATTGAGCTGGTACAATTAATGAACCAGAGTGTGACAGTATGCAACAAAAAAGGAGACCAAAGACATTTTGTTCAATAATAATTTGTAATTTGAAAATACAAAAATACATACACAATTCATGAGCAATCAATTGAGGAAGTCATTTTTGGACAGGTTAACAGGTTAACTAGGCCACTGTCAGTTTAAAGTAGATATAGGGCTACAGAGACACAATATACTGTATCAGAAATGTCACCAAGACATGAATTCTAACATGATTTTGTGTATATTTTAAAACCTCAATAAAGCTGGAGAAACCCCATTAAGGTATTGCATACCGTAGCCACTGTTGTTAATATAATATCTCTATTTTTCCTCTGATTTAACTTACAGTTTGAACTTTCGGACAGGACTGATGTTTCAGGATCACTAAAATATGCTGACCCAGAAACACATCTTTGCTAAATTTAGATGTGCTTTAAGGCACACTGGGGTTGTTTTTAAACACCTGTTTTCAGTCCTCTTTTCTTTTTTTTTAAACTATTTTCTTGAACACAAACAGACCATCAGAAATTCAAGCAATTTTAAAATGTAAAAGCATTTCAAGAGGCAGAGGACACCACTGAACATTATAATGAACAAAAGAATGTTGTGCATTGGTGTGGCAGTTCTTTTTGGCATGTGCAAGCATTTTAAATATGCATTTTACAATTCTCTTAAAATAAGCTTAGTTAAGCTTAGTTAATAAGCTAAGCTTATTACACCACACAACAGTATTATGATAGTAAAGCTAGTTTTGTTGAATATTTGAACTTTTTGCAGTTAGACTTATATGGGTGAAGGATTATCTGTCTCTAAGTGTACGGCAGTTTATTAACACCAAAAGTAAAATGATGGTAACACTTTATTTTATGTCACAATTCATGCTATTAATTACTGGCTTATTACCTTCCTATTATTAAAATATTAACTGTTCATTGGTAGTTATAAAATATCATCTTATTCTGCATCCCGACCAAGAATCTTCACCTGCAAAAATCAGCAGAAAACTGGGCAGAGTTCCACAGATTTGAGCCCATCATTCAGTACAGCTTTGTTTTCCATTGTAAATTAATTTTCATTTTAAACTTTGAATAATTATTTTATGAGTTAGATTTCATGTCCTACACTAGCAAAATATTTGCATGTAAATCCACAGATTTAAAAAAAAAAATATTTATTTTAACAAAATTCTGCACAAAAATAGACAAAAAGTATTCTGCCTGACCCATTACTTTTACTTAAAGCACAAATAATTGCCGTATTCTGCATGACTGTATTTGAGATGCTTTCTTCCTACCACATACAGTACCAAACTACTTTACTATAAGCTAGCACTTAGAAGTTAATTGAGGTTAAACGATAGTTAATTGTGAGAATTGGTTCCTAAAATAAAGCCTAGTTAAATATTTTAAATAATCTAATGTTTTTTCATAAAGCAGATTATGCAGAGAAACAGGTTTAGGTTAGTTTTTTATTTGCAATGCAAATATGTATGCTATTTTTATATGACAACGGCACTGTAAACATTCGTGCCAGCACCTTTTTAAGCTTTTAGTTTTTCTAGTCAGGTAAATTCACGACAAATTGACTAAAAACATCAAGTTAAACTTTATATAACTAAATATAATATGTATATAATTAATAATTATATATAATATATATAACTTTAAAGTAGTTAAAGCACAATTAACTGACAAAAATGCATTTGTCATCACTTTTTTTTTGTCATCTTATTTTTTACAGTGTAAACCCAAAACAGTAGATTTAGGACAACTTTAATGATAGGTTCTGATCCACTTTTAATGTTGACTAATATATATATATAATTATATCCATTTTTTGCCTTTGGCAATGAAAATTACTCCAGTTGCAAAACCAAGAAGCCCGAGAGCAAGACCAACTCCACAGAACACTGAGGGACCAATGCTGGGCTGCTTTACCTCCACATCTGCACACAACACACACAAACATTTGGGAAATTCATCTTCTGTTTCTAAACTTATTACGTGTAAAATTGTGAATGTTAAATAAACACTGACCCCATGTTCTGGTCTGAGGTTGCTTAAGGGCTTTGTGCTCCACTGAACAGCTATAAATGTCTCCTTCCTCAGGAATGAATCTCAGGCGAGAAAAGACACTCATTGTTCCATCTTTGTTGGGGTAATATCTGCTGATAGTGGATCTGTCTGTCACATTCACATTGTTCTTGGTCCACAAGACTCTGACCAGTGGTGGGAAGAAGCCAGTCACATGACAGATCAGAGTATTGTTGATATTTAATTTCACATCATTTCGGGGGTAAATTGTGGTCCAGGGGGGTTCTGGAAAATAATAGAATATTTATTTATTTATTTATTTTTTAAATATATATTTTTAATTATATATTGTTTCCTGTGTTGGCGGTTCATTCCGCTCTGGCGACCCCGGATTAATAAAGGGACTAAGCCGAAAAGAAAATGAATGAATGAATGAATGTTTCCTGTGTTTGAATTTTATATCAAAATATATCAAATTTTATATCAACATTTGGACATTACAGATTCTTCGTATTAAGTAGGCAATAATACAATACATGTTCAGACCAGATGTGTCTTACAGTAGATGTCAGCTGTGTGGAGTAAAAAAAAAAAAAACTCACCAAGAGGTTCAATTTCTTCAGATGCATTAAAAGAGAGTGTCTTGTGGTAAACCTCTGTGCACAAAGCTGTTATTCCAACATCATCGAGGTTTAGATCATTCACAGAATAATGAGGATTTGCATCCAAAAGGGTGTATACAATATCAGGTAGTGTGAGAACTAGATTTCCCTCTTTTACATCCATATATGCAGCCTCTTCAGTACCAAAATTAAAGACAATTTTATCATATGACGATCCACTGCATGATTCCACAAAACCAAATTGAGGATAACCTAAAGGTTTCAGAATTTCAGAAACGCATAGTATTTACACAATATTACATCTCTCGTATTAAGCAACTGTATGAAAATAACTATTACAAAGAGTATACAAATACTGCAATTTAATATATTAAAGAGTTAATATATTTATAATAAAATATTTCTAATAAATAAGTGTATTTTACACTGTTAATTGCAAATTGCACTACAGGTTTCTCAAGATTTCACTTACTTTGGCCTTCAGTATATGTCAGACAGGCAATAAAAAATATTATTCCACAAAATGTTTCAAGCATGTTTGTTGACAGAAGACCATTCAGAGCAGTTGGATTCTATAGTTTGCCACTGTGGTCAGTCATAAACTGGAAATTCTTGTTTGATCTAATCTGAAACTGTGACATCACATGTGCTATGTGTGGAAACTCCTTTGTGTTAATACGTTTAGGGTAATTTAGAATTCCTGAAAGTAAATGCATGGCCACATGGCCACACAGAGCTAAAGCAAGATGATCATTTGTGGTTAAATGTGTTAAATGCTTGTTATTTATTCAATAACAGTATTTTTACCTAATTAAAGTCATTTGTCAATTAGTAAATATTTATTTGTAAACAGAAGGAATCCTTAAACTCATCAGTAGAGGGCGCAAAGAGACCGTTTTTGTGTGTATGATAACCAATTAAATGTGCCGTTTATAATACATATCTTTTATTATTCTTTTTATTTCATTAAGTTTACACATTTGATCTTATCAGTAGGCTATGGCTAAAACATATTATCCATTTTAAAACATAATAAGATAAAGTAAAAAAAATGATTTTACATTTCACAAAATATGTGAAATGAGACAAGAGATAATAAATAAGTTTTAAAATTGAAATAAAATAATAAGACAATATAAGACAAGCCATTTTTTTATGTTTCTTCAGTTACACAATTACATTTAGACAGACAATTACTTTTTATAAAATAATACTTTTATTTAATTTTTATTTGATTTCAAAACAACGTATTCATGAAAGACACAAGTTAGATTATTTGTTGAAACCGACAGAAAAAGCTTGAATTTGATACGACAGGTTTTGCATTGTAAATTTACTTGGAAGTGCATGACGAGAGACAAACAAATGCTTCAGAGTTGGTATTTTTTCCATTGCTAATAAAAAGAGCCCCAGTGGCAAGACGATTTTATTTGATGTACGTTTTAATATGAGTTTTTTTAATCCTAGTATTATGCTAAATTTATAATAAACTGAACATTGGTTTTGTCACCCGAATCTAATTTTTTAAACAGCGAGAAAATAAATGTTTTAAAATTGAAATAAAGTTGTTCTTGTTTACAAAATTAACTGATGACAAGAAAATTGGACTACCATACACTGCAAATTGAGGTCAAGTTTTTCTCAAAGCATACATTCCCTCATTAATCTGTTGATTGTGTAATGTTTATCCAACCTCATTGCAGGAAGGATAAGCACACAGTATTTGGTATTTTACATGCAAATGCAGCTTTAATCAATTTTCATACAGAACCATACAGTTCATACAAAATAAACCATCTCAGTTTTTCCTCCTTTAAGTTCTCTTTCACATTGTTCTCCAAAACAATAAAACAAAGGTGAGGAAGTAACAAGTTGTATCAATTCAGTTGATTCATTTCTGAATGACGCGGGTGACTGTTAATGCTGCACCTGAAATCAAAAACAGCATTTGAAAAACAGTACGTGTTTAACATTAAAAATTAACAGCTGGGTAAATTTGACCTTATAATGGTTATCAATATACAGGTGCATCATCAGAAAGTTGATTTATTTCAGTAATTCAATTCAAGAAGTGAAACTATTATTTAGATTTGTTACACTTTAATATATTTATTACAGCCCCTATAGTCAATTACATTTTTTACTTATTTTCCGAGTGCCTTGGACTAAATATTTTCATCAATGAAAGAGTTTGGTGTTGAGTAACTTGAGTGGCCTGCACAGAGTCCTAACCTCAACTTGACTGAACACTTTTTACAAGAATTCAGTGAATTACTGTAACTGCTGATATATTTCAAATGTTTATTTCTTTTCATTTTTGATGATTATGGCTCACAGCTAATGAAAACACAAAATTTAGTATCTCAGAAAATTTGTATATTATTTAAGACAAATAAAAAAAGATTTTTAAAAACAAATGTTAGATTACTGAAAAGTAAGCATGTACAGCACTAAATACTTGATTGGTCACTCCATGTGCATGAATTACTCTGGCAATGCAACAGGGCATGGCGGCAATCAGTTTGTGGCACTGCTGAAGTGATTTCTCTCATCTTCCTCTTCAAAATAACCCATATATTTTCTGTGGGGTTTATTCAACTTCTTGATGATATTCTTATTTATTGAGAATACCCAGTTTGCAACCAGACTTTAATCAGAAAATTCAACATGGGTTGTAAATAACACAGCTTTTGTAAAAACCAATGGCTGGGTGACTCGGATATATTGAAAATCTGTTATGCACGATTGAAAAACAGTCATGGGTACATTTTATTCCATGCAGGTTGGGGTATTGATTTTGCATTTATCAATTTGAATAGGGTATATTGCAAAAAATAATAAATAAATAAATATTAAATATTAAAAAGTATGTTTTTATAAAAGAAGTCACAGATATTTTTGCAACAGACAAGAATTACTTTACTTAAACACACACGCACACATTTTTTTTTCCTGCTGACTAGACTGATCTGTCTAAAATGTCATTTTAAATTCACAAGTGATGTCTTCAGTCACTTCTACATGTACTCTGTTTCTGGCCTTCAGAAACCATTAAATCTCTTTAAACATGATTTTATATATTCTCTAAATTATCATTTTTATTTATTTGTAAAGGCAGAAGAAAACCAGACATGTTTTACAGTTATTTCTGATGGATCTTGCAGACCAACAGTATGCTAAACAGAAGCAGGAGTAAATAGTATGCATGTGATCAACATCTTTTGCAAAGCAAATTTACATGCACACGGCTGACCAACATCAAATATGCCAGTGTTGCATCAAGTTACTGCAGCCAGACAAATGAAAGACAACACTCGTATCAGCATACGGAACGAGAAAAATGCATTTCAGTCGTCTTGCATGTCTGGCAATGATTTTGCCTGCTTTATTGGATAAAGGTAAGCCATACAAAATGCATTTGTGTTAAATTATTCACCTGAACAACAAATTACTTCTTTAAAGTTAACTTTTTCTTAAAAATAAATAAATAAATAAATATTGCAAACAAAACTGCTGCAAACATATTCTGATGTGGAAAACACTGAATTTGAATTTGAGAATTTCGATGATTTTTACATAAATTGTGATACATTTTAATGAATTTTTGTCTTTTTATTTTTTTAGTATGTGGAAATTATGGCTATCTTCAAAGTCAATGTCGAGTACTAGGCTCTACAAAAAAAGTTGAGCTCATCTTCTCATTCATCTTCAACAAGATTGAACATATTAGATACAACAGCACTGATCAGAAGATTGTTGGCTACACTGAATTTGGAAAGAAATTGGTTGAAAACTTTAAAAATAACACATTTGTACTAGTCCAGGCAGAGTTTGGGGTTGACAACTGTGAAAAAATTGCAAAGGCACTTATCTCTGATGGAACGCTGGATCATGTGACAGGTGAAAGATTCTTTTTATTCATTTGTTCACTTAAAGTTGTTCGTTTATAGTTTTATTTACAGATTGGTTATATTTTGGTAAGATTTGATTCGTGCCTAATCCTTTCCACTTCTACAGTGAAACCAGAAGTCATTATTCAGTCAGTTACGGAAGCTAAAGGAAATCAGAAAGCTGTTCTGGTGTGCAGTGCCTATGACTTTTACCCCAAGCCTATCAAACTGACGTGGATGAGAGATGATAAAAAGGTTACAGCTGATGTGACGTCAATTGAGATGGCTGATGGAGACTGGTACTACCAGATTCACTCCCACCTTGAATATTTTCCTCAACCCGGAGAGAAGATCTCCTGTGTGGTGGATCACGCTAGCTCCCACAGACCCATGATCTATTACTGGGGTGAGAACAGTCATGGTGAATTTAATGTGTCAAGAATCAGCCTGGACATGTTCATCAATCGTCTTTAACTTTACAGATCCCTCTCTCCCCGAGTCTGAAAGATCTAAGATCATTCTTGGGGCTGTGGGGCTCCTGATGGGGATCTTTACAGCAGCTGGAGGAGTGATCTATTATAAAAGAAAACAAACAGGTTAGTGTTTAATTTATTCAATCAAGACAGACTTTGTTGCCTGGTAGAGCAAAGAAATTACTGTACGGTATCTGTCACATAACTGAGATGTGTTTTGTTTTTTTGCTGTCTACAGGCTTTAACAGAGTTTGTTTACTTCCACTGCGAACAATGAACTGAACTGCAGTAGGCTGTAACATCTGACACTTTACAAAACCTTTAGATCATCTGGGAGAACTAGTGATTCAATATGAGGAGTGCTCGGCATCAATCACATGTGCCTCATCTCTGGATTGCTTATATTATCTTGTAACTGTTTTCAGTAACTGTATAACTTTTTGAGCTCTTTGTAGTCTTTTATATTTCTCCTTAATTAGTTAGATTAAAAATAAAGCTTCTTTTTTAATTGCCGTTGATGGTTCATTGAGGAACATTAAGCTGGACTAACACTAAATGAGTTCCCTAATTCAGTAGTATTCCTAAAACAGAAATGGTGACCACAAAGCCTATGCTTTGGGCTTTAGAGATGGAGGAGCAACATTATGATGATTATGATGATTACCTATGACATGTCATTAAAACTGCATGTTGAAGCATCAACTGTCATCAACTTTCTGCAGAATCAATATCTACAGACCTCCAAACTTAATGTTGTCTTCATAATAGCTCAAGAAAAGGGCACAGAGAGCTTCATGGAATGGGTTGCAATGGCTGAGCAGCTACATAAAGGCCTACATTACGAAGTACAATGCAAAGCATCAGATGCAGTGGTGTTCTTGGAGAGATGTTCCTGTACAGTAGGTTCTTCTCTGATTGCGCTATTGAGTGCTTCTTCAATTGCACTTCTCTGTCTGTCAATCTGATGGATGATTTTTGTTTTTTTTTGATTGTCAGGAGAACGTTAAGTGCCTTACTGTGTTGTGACAAGTGCGAGGGGAAGTTATGGTGTGATGTTGTTAATCTGGTATTGGGCTCGGCACTTTAGTTTCGTTCAGGCTCTCATCTTTGTGGGAACAGTTTGGGGATGAGCCCTTTCTGTTCCAACTTGACTGCACACAGTATACAAAAGAAGGCCCACAAAGACATTGATGAATGAAATCCAAAAGCAAACAAAAGATGCTTCAGAGGTCATAATTATGTTGGTGCTCTTTTGATAGGGAATTCTTAAAGGTGTACTAAAATATTCAGTCCAAGGCACAAGGCAAGTGAAAAAGTTAAAAGCCCTTATAGTCAATTGATTATTCACTTATTTGTCAAGTGCCTTGGACTGATTATTTTCATTGATGAAAGAGTTTGTTGTGGAGTAAATTAATTGGCCTACGCAGAGTCCTGACCTAAACTTGACTGAACAATTTTGGGAAGAATAATATCAGAAGATTGCAAGTCAGTCCTTCTTGTCCAACAACAGTGCCTGATCTCACAAATGCATTTTCTAAAAATAATTATTTACAAAAAGTCCCATAAAAACATTCAACCCTGTGGAAATCGTTCCCAGACGAGATGAAGGTCTTGCAAATGGTTGGCCAGTCCATACTAAACCTACAGATCAAGATCGGGACATCATTAAAGTTCATGTGCATGCATGTAAAGGCAGATGTCCTAAAACATTTGTAAATAGGGTATTGTTTTTTCTTATTCCATAGAAGTTTATTATTTTGAGTATGTTGCTCTTGCCCAGACCAACTCTTCGTAAACTTATTATTATTTTTTAGCAGTTACACGAAGAAAACTGAATCTGAGAAATATACATTTACATCTGCTAAGCATTTTTTAATGATTAACTCATCTTCAATATGTCTTTAAGATGTATGTCACATGATGGATGTTAAAGGGATTGACAGAAGACAGCGGTTCCCAACTGTAATTTTCAGGGGACCCCAATTTTAACATTCAAAGTCAAAAGAGCACTTATCCCTAACCCAACACCCTAATTTAGGTTTAAATTTAATTTACAGGATGGCACGGTGGCTTAGTGGTTAGTACTGTCACCTCACAGAAAGTATCTGGTTCGAGTCCCGGCTGGGCCAGTTGGTATTTCTGTGTGGAATTTGCATGTTCTCCCCGTGTTCGCATAAATTTCCTCCAGGTGCTCCGGTGTCCCCCACAGTCAAAATACATGCAGTATAGGGGAACTGAATAAACTAAATTGTCTGTAATGTATAAGTGTGTATGAATGAGTGTGTATAGATGTTTCCCAGTAGTGGGTTGGGTATCCGCTGGAAGGGCATCCGCTACGTAAAACATGCGGAATAGTTGGTGGATCATTCCATTGTGGCAACCTCTGAAATAGAGACTAAGCCGAAGGAAAATGAATGAATGATTTGGAATGTTAGTAAAAACAAATCTTTTAAAGCTGTTTATCAAATCGTTGTAGTTTGTACACAGCAGATGCTTTCCTAAACATTCTTTGCTATCAGTGAGACACATTGAGTAATTCTTCAGCCATGTCAACTAGCAGTAAGTAGAGTATTTGTGTAGTGTCTATCAGCTGTCATTTTAGTTTCATGTTCATTTTTTTTTTTACACTTTTGTGATCCATTATTTTGCAGTTTTATTTTTGTCGCTCCCATTTATTTATGCTTTTGATTTGCATTATGCGGCCTTGATCTTTCTTTCAACAACTTTTAACCTTGAAAGTTTGAAAAAGTAATTGGGTTGGTGTGACAGGTACAAAAGCCAGAACATTTTCTGTTGTTTTACCTATTTCTCTCTATATTATTTCTTATGCATTATACTATTTCAAACTACTAAAATGTCAATAAATTTCATTTTGCTAAACTATACGGTTGAATTTTTCACATCAAAAGTCCACAGAGCAGAGATCAAAGTCCCATAATGCAACTTACAACCGCAAATAAATGAAAAACTCTTGTGAATCCCAAAATATAGAAACAGTTAACAGATATTTTTTTACAGTGTAATAATAACTAATCCTAATTTAACAGTAAGTTAGTTTAAATGTAGATGCAAAGTTACCCAGAGTTAATAGATTGTCTAAAATGGGGTAATGAAGAAATGTAGCATTATATAAAATAGTAGTATATTGTAAATGTATTCTTCCCGTTTCCTGAAACCAGACGAATGTTTAGCAAACAGTAGTCTGCCTGTTTGCAGTACTTTCATAACAAACAATCACAACAAGTACAAAATCAACAAATACAACTAACTACTAAACTGAATAGTAACAATGCAATATTCTTACATAATTGAAATGTTCACCTTTTTATGCACAACTGAGACAGATTATACATAGAAACATGAAACTTTACAGAGCAAAACTTAATGGAATCTGTACATGTTGACAGAACTAATAAATGTCTGTCAGTGTGTCAATATTATATCCATTTTTTGCCTTTGGCAATGAAATAGATTCCAGCAGTAAGACTCAGAAGCCCGAGAGCAAGACCAACTCCACAGAACACTGATGGACCAATGCTGGGCTGCTTTACCTCCACATCTGCACACAACACACACAAACATTTGGGAAATTCATCTTGTGTTTCTAAACTGATTGTATGTGGAAAATATTAATGTTAAGTATGCACTGACCCCATGTTCTGATCTGAGGTTGCTGAAGGGCTTTGTGATCCACAGAACAGCTATAAATGTCTCCTTCTTCAGGAATGAAGCTCAGTCGAGAAAATACATTAAAATTTCTATCAGTGTTAGGGTAATATCTGCTGATAGTGGATCCATCTGTCACATTCACATTGTTCTTGGTCCACAAGACTCTGACCGGCGGAGGGAAGAATCCACTCACATGACAGATCAGAGTGTTGTTGACATTTAATTTCACATCATTTCGGGGGTAAATTAAAACCCAGGGAGATTCTGAAATACATATTCATATTCAATACATATTTAATACAATATTTTACATACACACACACATATATATATATATATAAACAACATAATCTTGTTAATCTAGTGACATACTGTATGCCACCATGGATCAAAAAACCAGTCACAGTGTTAATTAAAGAAAGTGATTATACGTCATATTGAAGCTTAATATATACACTTTTTATAAATGGTTTGTTGGAATAGGAGAATATTTGGCTGAGGTAAAAAATACTGAGAAAACGTTTAGTCTAAAATTATTCTTAGCAACGCACATTACCAATCAAAAAATAAGCTTTGAAAGAGTTAAATTTACAAAATGTCTTCATGGATCATGATCTTGTATTTTGGTACAAAATAAAATATATTTTTACTATAATTTATACTATAATTATGACTTAAGTATTTTTATTTGTTTCAAAAACTATACATGTGCAAATTATATTTGCAGTTTTTAAACTTGAAAATTAAGGTATTAATAATAAGGTTTATGATCCAAAGCTACACACTGTATTACTTAATAATAAGCTGAAAGCTGAAATAGATAGTTTTGACTCACAGCATTAATTGTTAACTCTTTATTTCGATGGTCCCTATTGCACATATTGTTGACTAAAAGTTGCATTGCAACTACATGCCAATTACTTCTTATTTGAGTATTAGTAGACTGTCTGCTTAATATCTGCTGATACTGCTCATTCGACACATTTAACTGACTATAAGAAACTTTGCAAGTACATGTCAACTTACACTGACCCTAACCCTAAAGGGACCATCAAAATAAAGTGATGCCCACTAATTAATACATGAATACATTAATTTATTAATTATTACTATACATTGATACAAAATTAATACATAATGACTCACTTTCATTAATAAAAATTCACATATTATTTAATTAATCAGAAACATCATCTTACACATAGGTTTTGTTTGTTGTACATAAACACTGTGTAGAGAAAAATAATATCTTACCAAGAGGCTCAGATACATTTAAGTTGAGTGTTTTTTCATAAACCACTTTGCACAGAGCTGTTAATCCAACATTTGCAGGGCTAGCATCAAGCAGGGGTAATTTATAGAATCCAGGATAATCTTTAATAAAATTAGGTACTGTGAGAACAAGTGTTCCGTCTACCACCACCAAGTATGCAGCCATTTCAGTATTAAAAGTGAAGACAATTTCATCATCTGGAGATCCAGTGCATGACTCCACCAGTCCATATTCAAGATCCACTGAGAATTTCAGAAATTAGAGGATTTATGTAGAATATATTTCATTAAACATCCATGTCATATTCATAAATGTAGCCTCCAAGAATAAAGTATTTATGCATGCCAGGAAAAACATTATTAAATAACATTTTAAAACATAATATTACTATTGCGCAAAAAAAAAAAAAATTACTTACTTTGTCCTTCAGAACATGTCCAGCAGGCAATGAAAAACGTTAATCTGCATAATGATTCAAGCATGTTTGTTTACAGGAGTGAGTCCAACCATAGAGTGGTTTGAAGATTCACAACAACATGCAATATAATACGATCTGCTGTTGTGGTCAGTTATGAACTGGATATTCTGGTTTGACATTTAAAGTAGTTCACAGGTGTAATTGTCATTTTCAGGTAGCCTATGTAATGTTACTCTGAATTCACTAGAGTAATAAGATGTAAAACAGCTCTCTAACATGACAATTATAAGACGTATAGACTTTCAAAAGCAATGCATTTATAAAAACAATATGTGATGATTCACTTAAGAGAATTACCTACATTACTAGTCAAACGTAGTGTTATGTAAAGAACATGGCTTGTCTGTCACCTAATTATTGTCTGGTCTTGTCTTCTTGGTATTAAATTTTATCCTGCTTTGCATTTGTCAATACAATACAAATTTGTTTGCCATTATTATTATTATTATTATTATTATTATTATTATTATTATTATTATTATTAT
>CAIGQQ010000306.1:1746763-1772248 GCA_903798035.1 Danio albolineatus
ATTATTATTATTATTATTATTATTATTATTATTATTATTATTATTATACAATCGTCAAAAGCTGTTTTTTTTCTCTCAAAACAGTTTATTTTTTAAACCCTGTCAGTTTTGAAACTGATATCCTAACCCACAAGATTGTCACTAGAGGTCACTGTCATCAATATTTTTACTGAATTTCTTATCATGACGTTCAAATACTAGACACTAGTGCAACTAGATTAGGCCTCTTACTGACTTTTTAAATCTTAATGATAAAATGTAGCTGCATCATGAGAAGAATCTACAAGCTCAGATACCCATCCACCCACCCATACCACAGATCTTCAATATGCACACACATGACTGGAAAAGTATTAGTGCCATGGAGCATGTGACGCCGCAGAAATAATGTGTTGTTAGCCCTCTGACATCGAAACCCTTTTTATTGTACTATGGATTTAACAGGTTGTTAATAGCATTACAATTGTTTTCAGTTACAGTATGAGTGTCCACTTATAAACATTTACTGTTACAAATAAAGCAGAAATAAACAAATAAAATAAATAAATAAATAAATAAATAAACATGGTTGTGAAATCATGATAAACACAACTAATGATGCTTTTTCTTTTATTCACTTTGTATTAAACGAACGGTGATGAATAAATGATATGGCTATGGAACCTCCGATTACTCCAATAACTATTATTTTAATAAAACCATGATTGGTTTTCGTAAGGGTCTGCAAAAGATGTCCGTTCTAGAATGTTGTGAAACAAATGCAAATTCACAGCATTTCCATTGACCAAAATATATTTTATAAAACAAATAGTTCTAGTTATTGACTAATAAGCCCTGTGAAGTCCTGGTTTACGTTGAACTTAAAGTAGCAAAGGAAGCTTTAATGCCAATTGGCAGTTATACATTCATTATGTTTCCTCTCATGAGGACCAAAAACATGATGATGGATGTTGGTCTGTTTATTTAGGCTATATTGCCAAATATTTAATTAAAAGAGATATCTGTGCTATCCAAGTGTAACACGGGGAAGTGACACTGACAACAGGGGTGCGGATCCAAATGCAGGTTTATTAGCAAGGTCAGGTAAGCAGTGGTCAACACAGGTGCAAACAGATGTATGCGGGCAATCCAGAATCGTAGTCAAAGTGCAGGCAGATGATCAGAGGCAGGCAGCAGACAGGAATATACAAATACACAAGGCAAGGATCAAAACCACAGAAAGACAAGGAACAACCCGTTGTAGTGTCACTTAACAGTAAACAAGACTCAGCAATGACTGTGTGTTTGTGTGGTGATTTTATAGTCCAGGTAATCAGTTCAGAAGCAGCATCAGCTGTGGGAGTGTAATCAAATGGTGACTTGGAGCAGGTGTTTGAGTGTGTTGCATTACTGGATCTGTAGTCCATTTACCAGCAGATTTGTAGTTTGTGAGATGTGTGTGTGTGTGTTTACCAGCGATCTGCACAGGCTGGATAATGCTGCTTATAAATTGCTATGAGGGTATGCTGCTGGTGGAATTTGGGTATGGTGCTGATTTGTTTAAGTCAGTTTACTTATGTCTCATGTTTTGGACTGTGGGAGGAAGCCGGAGGACCCAGGAAAAACCCATGCGAAAACATGAACTCAGAAATGTCAACTGGCTGGGTAGAGCACGAACCAGAGACATTCTTGCTGTGAGGCAACAGTGCTAGCTACTAGGCCGCCGTGCTGCCCTGTAGAGGAAAAGGGAAGAGAGGAGGTGGAAGGGCGTTCCTCAAGATGAAGATGACTAAGGTACGATGCTTTGGTTAATTATACTAAGTTGTGAATCGTCTGATTGGTGGATTGTGCTTTAGCTTGACTGGGCCAGCCGTGTCAATCATAAGCATGTGATCCTCTCGAAATTAGTTTATAAATAAACTTCACATAGTCGTAGTGCCTACCATCATGAGAGGGAGCCAGATTCTACAAATAAACTGAGCAATATTTTAAAAGTTCATGTGACCTTACATCAGGTGACCTGTATATGAACAAAAGTGGTTTTTATTGTTTTGCAAAATATTCTTGTAGTATATTGATTTAAATTAAACCTCTTCCATGAATGTCATTAGCAAATAAAGATGTTTAAATGGTTTAAATGTATGTGGCTTATTTTTAGGTTTACAAAACTTTTCAAGAACAGCAATGAAGAGCAAGAGACCCCAAAACATTGTCACACTGGTGAATCATAAGCTTGAGTTTTCAGGGGTCTCCACAAGGTGGACATTGAGCTACAGATCATGATCTCAGCATTAAAAGAGCAAACATATTTTTTGCTTCCTCCTAAAAAAAACAACAAAAAAAACACACATGTTCTTGCTCGTTCTCTGAAATGAACAATGACAAAAAACTAGTATGCACTGTATATATATCATAAAATCATTAAAAAGTGGTTTATCAACAGGACATTTTTTGTGTGTGTGTATTTTTGCCTTCTAAAACTTTAGGGTCAGCAGGTTTTAAAAATAGTTTAATAAATCATATGCTCACAAAGTCTGCCTTTAGTTGTTAAAACATACAATACATTAAAAAAAATATTTTACTTATTTTTTATTTATTTTAAAGTTTTAGCACCACATCTCTTGTGTCACATCTTCTGCTGGTGCCAAAGAATCATTTCTTATTATTATGAATAGTAAAAACTGTTGTGCTGCTTATTTGTAAAATTTACCTCTTAAAATATGACACGTTAAAAGAAAAACATGTTGTGATTTATTAATAATTGGCATCCATGGGATAAGAAAATGAATAACGACTAGACTAGACTACAATCATCGGGCTGTTTTGATGTCAGGCTGATAACACACAAATCTAGGTTGCCTGATGTGAGGCTTTTGAAAAGCAGAGAAAAAAAAATGTATGACATATGCTTATCATAACTTTGTCTTTCTCTCCTTCTGTCCATCAAAAGTTTTCTCTCACAGCCCTGGGACTGGTGGCGCTGGCCTTTGATTTTAATACTGAGAGCATAATTTATGTAAGATGTTTGAATAGCTTTTTGAGTGCGGCTAGATTAAAGAGAATTCCGTGTAATGGAACAAAAAAAGCATCTGCAGATTTTATTTAAATATATTTCAAACCTCCAATGACTTGGATAGAGTTGACAAAGGCGGAGAGGGGAAAGAGTTTGGAAAAACACTATTAATTCATTGTACTGTATGTGTTCATTTTCAAAGCTTGCTTGCTGTGTTTCTATAATGCTTCCACTGACTGAAACAACAACATCCATCCACTCTTACACTAACCCAACTATTCATACTCTCACCCATCCATTTATCCATGTCTTCATACCATCAATCTATTCATGCACTCTTGAGATCACTCATTCATGTGTCTTTCATCCGTCCGTTCGTCCGTCCATCCATTCATTCATCCATCCATCCATCCATCTATTCATCGCTTATCCATCTTTTCACCAATCAATCCCCATTCACACATTCATCCTCTCATTAATTCCTACATCTATCAATTGGTCCTTCTATTCATTCCTCATGTACCCATTCATCTACCCACCAACCAATCCATTTATCCATACTTCTATTCATCCATCAACCCAAACCTCAGTCCAAAGATCCACCTCTTTAAATCATGCATTCATGTATTTTCCCCATTCCGTCCAACTATCCATCCATCCATCCATCCATCCATCCATCAATCTATTTATCGCTTATCCATCTTTTCATCAATCAATCCCCATTCACACATTCATCCTCTCTTTAATTCCTCCATCTACCCATTGATCATTCTATTCATTCCTCATGTTCCCATTCATCTACCCACCAAACAATCCATCCATCCATACTTCTATTCATCCATCAACCCCAACCATCAGTCCAAAGATCCACCTCTTTAAATCGTGCATTCATGTATTTTCCCCATTCCATCCATCCATCCATCCATCCATCCATCCATCCATTCATTCATCCATTCATCCATCCATCCATCCATCCATCCATCCATCCATCCATCCATCCATCATCGATCCTTAACTCCATCTATGCATTCATCCATCCATGCATCTATTCTGACATACTATTTATTCATTCAAACATCCATCATTTTTCTATCATTTATCCATCCATTATCTATCCATCCATCCATCATCCATCCATCCAATCCATACCATCAATCTATCCAAACATCCACCCACCTTTCAAATCACCCGTTCATGTATTTTGCATCCTTATATTTATCCATTCATTTCATTCATCTCTTATCGTCCATCCATCCACCGATCCCTATACACACATCCATCCTTCCATTATGCCATCAATTCATCTATCCATTCCTCCACCGATCAATCTATATATTCATTCCCCATGCACCCATTCATCACCTCATCCATCCATCCATCCACACTCAACTCACCCATACTTGCATCCTTCCTTCCATCCAAACTTCCATTCATCTATTTATCCAATGAATCTTTGCCTACCCTTCCATTCATGCATCTATCTGTCTTTCCCTCATGCATCCATATTTAAATCCATCCATCAATCCCCCACACATCTCTAACATACCACTGATTTATCCTTCTATTATCCACCCATCAATCTTCATCCACTCTTCCATCTACTCATCCATCAGTTTGTTCATCCATTCATCCATCCATGTCCATCCAATGTACTACTAATCCATCTACCATTTCATCCATACATTACTCTCTCTGACTGTCGTGTGTGTGTGTGTGCGTGTGTGTGTGTTATACTGCACATAATAACATCAGTCACGGCTTTCTTTGTCCTGTGGTCAGTTTAGTTTTCATTGATTCACACACATGGATTGTCAACAGTCAATATTTGTCAGTGTTGCACAACTTCTTTATTATCCCCATGCTGATGCAATATAATGTGTTTGCTCTCTGTATACAGGGGTTTACAACAAATAGTTTTTTCATTTTTCTGAGTTTAATGCTTTAAAGATAAATATTGACAATCTGTCCTTTACAATTCAGCTTTGTGTTTGCTCAGTTGTCTCTTGGAATAGTAAAACAATGGTAAACATGGTAACATTGATAGCAGGTTAACCTCTGTCGGGCAGATCTTCTTACCATCAATAGTTTTGTGGGACACCATGCGGTGTAAAAATGCAGACCCTTTGCCCTCTGGTTTTGTATGTGGGAGTCGGTATGTTCAAGTACCACATTAGTACCTTTGCAAAAATAAAACAAAACAAAATAAAAAACAAAACAATTCACTTTTCTTCTGTTAAAACTCGCACTTACACAAACTTGTATTTTTGTAATGATGAAATCTATTTAACATATTATTAGCTTTAAACGTAACACTAGACAACACACTATAATTAGGTGCAGCCATTTTAAAACATTTGAATTTATATTTTTACATTATAAGCGGATAAATAGTGTCATTTTGTGACAAGTAACAATGTCTAAGTTGTTAATAATCTTTTTTATTCTAAAATGCCTCAAATGAATTGTGCAGTTCACAGAATTAGTTTGAGGCTATGTTCCAATTTAAGGGGCTGACCCACGTACCCCTAATCCCTTCAGAGGATTTACCTCACACACACACACACACACACACACACACACACACACACACACACACGCAAGCACAAGCACACACACAAACTAATCTTCCTTGGGACATATTTCTGTGTCATAAATTAAACATATACAAAGAACCATGTGAGCAAATAGTGTTCATCACTTGGACCCTTGAAACCATTGGACCCTCCGTTCAAACGCCAGTTGGAAAAAAAAAAATATATATATATAATTTTTTAATTTTTTTAAACAACACATCAGTATGTCTCCTATGATTTTCCTAACTCTGAAGTAGCCTTTTGAGATGGATTTATCCCATTTTCAATGTATCCTGTGTGATTTTCATGTCAGAATCGAATGTATTCAATTCTTGAGTTCAACTTCCTTACTCAGTGAGAACATGGACACCAATAATTCTATTTTAATGCAATTAAGACAATACTCTGATCAAGAGTCCACCATGTAAATTGCGATTTTTGATTAATTTAAACCTTTTAAATTTTAAATTTTAAAGGTCATAATCGTACTAAAGAGAAATCAAATTAAGACATGTGGAGAATGCCGATTTTAGTCACATTATTAAAGTGCAGTACAGACATGTAAACTCCTTAATCAAACTATTAACGTCACGTAGGACTTTTTGCCGCATTTTGCGACAGGATAGCACACACACACACACACACACACACACACACACACGGCTAAGACACTCCTTGCACCTACTGAGTCAGACTCAGAGAAGGACCACAGACACATGCATTGTGAAATTTATGATTTTTTTTTTCTTCCATTCAGCCTGCGGTATAAACTTCCTTTAAAACAACACTCTTCCAGCAGTTCATAGTTGCATTCATAATCTCTTTTATTTACGGGGGCCATGCATAAAATGTTCCCGAATGAAAGTGAAAGTGCCAAACTGCAATTAAAGTCAACAAATTAATAGCAAAATACCCGAAATTACATAAAACTACGGAGGAAATGCGGACAGCGTGGTGACGCAATGACATTAATCGAATTATGTGCTATAACATGTAAAATAGGATCATGAAAGGAACATTCAAAAAGCAACTCATGTAAACGCCTTAATCATACTATTGTCTTAATTAGATTAAGGCAAATAATTTAATTACTGAGTTAATAAGGTAAATAAATAAAATTTTCTATTGCAAATGCACTCTTCTTCTTTTTATTTGTTGTGACCGGTTTAAGGTCATAACAAATGGGGGCTTGTCTGGAATCTGAACCCGGGACCTCTCGCAACCCAAGCAAGGTCATAACAACGGGGAGAACATGCAAACTCCACACAGAAATGCCAACTGGCCCAGCCAGGACTCAAACCAGTGACCTTTTTGCTGTGAGGTGACAGTGCTAACCACTGAGCTACCGCGCTGCCCCAAAGAGCTTTGTGATGCACATTACTAATCAGAAATAATGTTTCGATATATTTGCAGTAGAAAATTAACAAGCATATCTTAGTGGACGATGAACTTTACTTTGACATAAAAGAAATGTCTATAATTTTGACTCAACATAACACAATGCAACATAACATAACCATACCTGTCAACATTGGAAGTGAAAATAAGGGATAATTTATGCTCATTTAGGACAAATTGGTTGTGTTTGGAAAAAAACCCATTAAGATCGACATCTTTAGATGTTATTATCATAAATTATGTGTATATGTCTGTTCAAACACGCACCCAAAACCCAGACTTACGCTCCGCTTCAAATCACGTGTGCAGAATCTGTTTGGGAAACAGCGTCTATTTATCACTATGGAGTGAGTCTGACAGTCACGCATCGCTATATGACTTATTTTAAGGATTGCATAGGGGGAGCGACGGCACCTTTAATGAAAAGGAAAGGGAATCCCGCTGTTTTAATATTTGTTTCAAAGTGTTTCATACCTAAATAAACTGAAAGCACAGAACAGACTCACATTTAAAAGAGCAATGGGCGGCCCCTGGTGGTTCGGCGGTATGGGCTGCGTATAGGGAGGATTGGCTCTTTAATGTTTATTGCCACCCTTCCGAGAAAGACTGAAAATACGGGAGAAATACGGGAAAATACATTTACGGGATGATAGCGGGATAGAACTGTAAAATACGGGAGAATCCCAGGAAAAACGGGAGGGTTGACAGGTATGAACATAACATAACCAAGCAACGTATGATTGGTTCCAGTGTCAAAAATAGGACGTAAAGTTTTCATTTGTAACAAAATTACATTGTGGATTTTTGGTTTTAACTTCATCTCCAAGGTTTCTCCATCATTATAATATACATAAACCCGCATGGGCTCAGAATGGAGCAGGTGGAGGGCTAATCTAATATATCTGCTTTTTTTTTTTTTTATTAGGTTGAGCTCTTTTGAATCAGCTCATTTGTAGCCTGTTCATTGAGCTGCTATACCTCCAAGTGTGAAGTGTCCAACTGCGGGGACCGAATGAAAGAGACACTATGAAGTGCTGAAAGGGGGGCCATGCAGAAAGAGAGTGAAACGTAGAGAAAGTTGGAACGAGATGTCGTTCAGAAAGCAAAGGACTGAATGACTGATAATGGGAGAAAGAGTTACACCAAGCTTTCGTATGTGCCCATATGTACGCATATGATGGAAAGAAAGAGCGAGCGCTGAGAGCGGCACGCTATGATGGTATTGTTTTTGTGACAGAGATCAGTGGCTGGCTGAATGTGCTTTATTTGCAGTGGGGCTGCTCTCCCAGGCTAATAAAATGTGAAGCTCCCGCTGCCTGCAGTGGCATGCTGTGCACAGCGGGAGGCAGGGCTTTTTTGTGTTCCCCTGCCCAAATTATGGAACCGTCAATACCCTCGCTGGATCCCGTCAATAGAACCACGCTTTGTGACTGATGGGAGACCAACTTCAAGGCTATCCTGAAATAACAGAGAAATAAAACAAGCGAGATGGAGGGAGAAGAAAAACTTGACCTGCTTTTCCCCAAATATGCTCTATGTGCTCCGGCAGTCTGACACAGAAGGTTGTTTTTAGGATTGTCTGAGGCTTTGTAAAGACTGAGGCACTGAATAGAGCAACAAACCATCGCTATCGTTTCACTTTCTTAACCATGTGGGAGGGAACGCACTGCTATCATCACTGTTGTTGATTTGCCTTGATCTGAATGGTGACATACCCTCAGGGTGAAGTCTGAGACATTAGACGCACTGTTGCTGTGTTAGCGTTTGCATGTATTCCTCATGAAACCCGAAAGGGATTTTCCAGAGTGTTCATAGACTTATCCTTTTTATGGAGGAGGGGGGGCTGCTGGGGATATTTGTTGGGGATTGTAAGGCTAATTAGCAATAAGCAGGCATTTGATTTGGGATAATTATTTACACTTGTTCAAGCAGCATGGAAACTTAAGTACAGGTCAGGCTTTGGACTGATTCACAGTGTCTCTTTAGCATTTCATTAAAGAAAAAACTTCAGTCAAACCAAATGAACACTTTAGGTTTAATAGCATTGACCTCAAGTAATTAACTGTAAGAATATTGTAAATTAAATATCATCCTAACTACCGAACTTGTTTAATTTGCAGAAAAATACAGCATATTTAACTTTATTTCAATTTTTATTTATTATAAACATATTTTTATTGCTTAAGGACCCTCGATTTAGTCATTCGATTTAAATTACTTTTAATCCTATGTGTTTAATATATCTATTTAGAATTAATATAACATTTTAGGTTTAATTTAGAACATTTACATATATAAATGTAAACACATATGTTTTTTGTTTTAAAGAAAGCAATATATTTATACAGCAAGCATGCCTTAATTAAAAGTGGCAGTACTGACATTGATTCATTCAATAATTTTCTTTTCAGCTTAGTCCCTTTGTTAATCTGGGGTCGCAACAGCGGAATCAACCACCAACTTATCCAGCATATGTTTTACGCAACGGATGCCCTACCAGCTGCAACCCATCACTGGGAAACATCCTTACACACTCATTCACACACACACACACACACACACACTATTGACAATTTTAGCTTACCCAATTCACCTATACCACATGTCTTTGGACTTGTGGGGGAAACCGGAGCACCCCGAGGAAACCCACATGAACACAGGGAGAACATAAAAACTCCACACAAAAAAATGCCACTGACTTAGCTGAGGCTCAAACCAGCGACCTTCTTGCTGTAAGGTGACAGCACTACCCACTGCGCCACCGCACGCCCCTGGACATTTGTGATGTGACCAAAAATATATTTCTTTTTAAAAAAGCTTTCTATTCAAAACTGAAGTAATGATGCTGAAAAATTAAACTTAATCACAAAACAAACACAATACATACTATAAAAATGTACTAATTATCATTATAGTATTATTAGTATTATTAGGTATTTTAATTATAATAAGTCCAATACGTTTTTTGACTAAAAACTAAAAAAAAGTTTTAATAGTTTATCATATATGACCATCTCTCAGTCCACAAGGATTTACAAATACTAATATTTGACTTTTCGCTTTGATCCACATTAAATGCATGTTTGTGTTGAGTTTAGTCTGACCCTTCTGAGGTCAGTCTTTTCTCTGTATAAATTGCTCCAGAGGTCACGCAAAGGGCACAAAAGTTTAGTTCATTCTCAATATCTCGCATTTGCTATAATTCGGAAGCCTATGAGCTTAAAGACAACGGGTACAATAGAAGTCAATCAAACAGCAAGATTAACCCTTTGGTGACACTTCAGAGGAAAAGAATCTCGTCTGTTCTTCAGGATCCCGCACCCCAAAGAATTCTGTAGAGCGGGAGAAACATCACAGTGAATTATTAAACATCAAGTACAGAATAAAAAACAAGTAAATTCATCTGTCCTCCCTCTCTATATCCAAAAAAAAGTGAAACTTTTTCTTGTTCTTTTTCCCTTCAGTTTGGAGTTGGAACTTCAAGTCATTTCTGTGGCTGTTCAAACGGCGGGGAACACGGAGCGTTTGCTGGATTCCTGTGTGCGCATTCAAAAGCCGCCTCTCTCAGAAGTGCCACCTAGCAGTGTGCAAGCGCAGGAACCTCGTGCGGCGCCAGGATTCAGATATGCTAATTGATCAGCGGGGTTGCTCTGAGCATCGCTGCAACCAGCTTTAAATAGACAGCTGCCTCCCTCTGTATTCCCCCAACCTTCTCTCCTTCTTCAATCCTTTTTCTCCTTCTCTATCCTCATTTACCTCACTTTCAGTTCGGCATTGGAGCAAATGGCAGTACATTAATTATCAAGAAGAGCTGATAAATTGACTTCTTGACAAAGCGAAAGGGAAAGGAACTAAAGGAAAAACACCACCATTGCTCCAATCTTCTACTTTGTCCTCCTAGATTCTCCTTGTTTTACCTCACTTTCAGTTTAGCATTGATGCAAACAAAAGTGAATTCACAAGAAGAGCTGGTTAACTGACTTCTGAAAGAAGCGAAAATGAAAAAACTAAAATAGATGGGCAACCTTGTCTTCTTTTGCTCTACTTTTTTCCATGTTTTACCTCAGTTTAATCATTCATTCATTCATTCATTTTCTTGTCGGCTTAGTCCCTTTATTAATCCAGGGTCGCCACAGCGGAATGAACCGCCAACTTATCCAGCATTTGTTTCACACAGCGGATGCCCTTCCTGCTGCAACCCATCTCTGGGAAACATCCATACACACTCATTCACACTCATACACTACGGACTATTTAGCCAACCCAATTCACCTGTACCGCATGTCTTTGGACTTGTAGGGGAAACCGGAGCACCCGGAGGAAACCCACGCAACTACAGGGAGAACATGCAAACTCCACACAGACATGTCAACTGACCCAGTCGGGGCTCGAACCAGCGACCTTCTTGCTGTGAGGCGAACGTGCTACTCACCACGCCACTATGGCGCCCATAGTTTCAGTTTAGCATTAGATAAAACAACAGTCAACTATTATGAAGAGACGATGAGCTGAATTATTGGGCAAAGCAAAAAGGAACAAAGCTGAAGGAGAGGATCAACTTTCTGTCCTTCTCCTTCTCTCCTTTTTTTCACCACATTTTACTTCATTTAATTTCCAGTTTAGCTCTGGAGCAAACTAAGAATCGACATTCTGGGTGAAGCATGAAGGAAGAAAACTAAAGGAGAATGACAACCTTCTCTCCTTTTACAATACTTTACTCTTTCTCTCTTCCTGTTTACCTCACATTCATCATTCAAGCAAACAGATGTAAATTTATTATGAAGAAGTACTAATAAATTGACTTCTGGTCAAAGTGAAGGGAACTAAAGAAGAAGGACAACAATCTCTCCAATCTTCTGTCCTTTTCTCCTTCATCCTCCTCAGTTTTCCTTATTTTACCTCACTATCGGTTTAGCATTGGGATAAACAGCAGTAACTAGCAAGAATAGCTGATTAAATGACTTCTGGGAGAAGCAAAAAGTATAGAAACTAATGTAAAAGGACAACCTTCTCCTCTTCTTCACTACTTTGCTCATTCGTTCTCCTCAAATCTTCTTTTTTTCTCACTTATGTCTCAGTTTAGCTCCAGAACAAACAGCAGCAAATTAACAAGAGGAAACAATGGGCTATTTTTTGGGTGAAGCAAAAAGGAAGGAAACTCAAGGAGAACGACAACCTTCTCTCATCCTCCCTCTTTGTTTTTCCTCACTTTGAGTTCAGCATTGGATCAAACAGAAGTAAATTAACAAGAAGAGCTGATGAACTGACTTTCTGATATGAAAAGGACAACCATCTCTCAGGCCCTGTTTACACTAGTGTTTAGTTTTTAAACGGCGTTTTAGCAAGAAAATGATCCGCGTCGACACTCGCGTTTTCACCCAGCGTCTCAACAGATGTCCATCTTCACTACTCCACCAGAAACGTATATGACGTGACCATTCGCGCACTCTGGGCATGCGCGTTCAAGTATAAACAGGAAGCATGCGTCTCGCTTGGCATTTGGTTACTGTTAGTCAACAAATGCTGGTTGAACAATGAACGCGATGGTAAAGAAAGCAAGAGAGGTCTTTTTGAGGACAGACGACGAGGTTGAGTTGTTACTTAAAGTAACAAATGAATATAAAACATCTATCGCTATCGAAAATACCGTGTTTACAGTGAAGGCTGGTCTGCCGTCTGCCGGTGACGTTATAGCCACTTGCGCTTGACGAATAAGGGAAGGATACGCAATGACCCAAAGCCCCAATCACGTAGCGGATCTCAGCAGCCACGCCTCTGTTTTCAAAAGTCTGCGTTTTCCCACGTCCACACTGAGACGCAACAGCAGCGTTTTAGAATGAAAACGCTCTCTCCAGCGTTTCTAAAACGCTCCGTTTTCGCACCTCGAAAACTCCGGCGTAGTATGGACGGATGGTGTAACCGTAGCAAAACTTATGCGTTTTAAAACGAAAACGCACTAGTGTAAACAGGGCCTCAGTCTTCTCTACTTTTTTCCTTCATCCTACTCAAATCTTCTCGTTTTACCTTAATTAAGTTTCAGTTTAGCTCTGTAGTAAAAAGTGGCAAATTTACAAGAAGGAACAGTCAGCTGACTTCTGAGCAAAGTGGGAAGTAAAAGGAGAACGACAACCTTCTCTCCTTTTCTCCTCCATATGCTTCAATTCTCCTCATTTTAACTCACTTTCAGTGTAGTAAGTAGTTCAGTTTTGGAGTAAGCAGCAGTAAATTAACAAGAAGAGCTGATGAGTTGACTTCTGGGCAAAGCGGGAACTAAAGGAGAAAGACAATAAAATTGCAGAGGCTGTTTGTCTGCGAGTGAGAAAGGGCCTCCATTGGCTCTTTATGATAGCTACGGCCGCATTAGCGCTAAGTCCCATTTATTTTTCTCCTTGTCCGGAGCTCATGCTGAGCAGGAACCTGAGCTGATTGGGTTTCATTCACAGGTCTCTGAGTCGGCAGTAAATTCGGCCGGGGTTCCCTGAGGGGCCTCTCGACACCTCATCTCCAGCTGGCTGAGCGCGATTGTTGAGGAGCTGAGGAGTCACGGTGGGGTCATTCTCTATGGTGCTGCTAAGCTAACTCACCACGCTTCTTTCTCTGGCTCTTTCTTCCTCTTCTCCTTCCCCGCTCCCCTCCTGCAGGTTGCTAGGGCCTGGTATTTGCTCTCCGCAGCCAGGCTGTAATGACAGCCGCGGTGCCCCTGCTGGCTCTCGGCTAGCGATCTCTTTGTGCTACTTGTGGTTATTGGGAGTGAGAGGGCAAGAAAAGGAGTGATGGCTTACACACACAAGCACACACACATAAAGAAATAATCATATACACATTCACAGGTTTTGGACCTGTTGTATAAGATGCAAAATGTACATTGGTATAATTTTAAATAGAATTATAAAGTATTAAACATTGTGTTTGTCAAGCATACAAATTCTTTTTAATATATAAAAATACATTTTAATATTAATATGTGTAAGGCGCCACGGTGGCATAGTGAGTAGCACGTTCGCCTCACAGCAAGAATGTTGCTGGTTTGAGCCCTGGCTGGGTCAGTTGGCATTTCTGTGTGGAGTTTCTCCCTGTGTTCACGTGGGTTTCCTCCGGGTGCTCCGGTTTCCCCCACAAGCCCAAAAGACATGTGGTATAGGTGAATTGGGTAGGCCAAATTGTCTGTAGTGTATGAGTGTGTATGGATGTTTCCCAGAGAATACACTGCGTAAATGGCTAGTTGATAAGTTGGCAGTTCATTCCGCTGTGGCGACCCCCGATTAATAAAGGGACTAAGCCGACAAGAAAACGAATGAATGAATTAATATGTATAAATGAAATTATAAAATTTCATTAATTAATTTTCCTTCGGCTTAGTGCCTTATTTATCTGTGGTCGCCACAGAGGAATGAACCGCCAATTTATCTAGCATATGTTTAAACATAGCAGATGCCCTTCCAGCCACAACCCATCACTGGAAAACACCCATATACTCTCACATTCACACACACATACACTACGGCCAGCTTAGTTAAAGATCCATATTTTAGGTGTTTTGCCTTTAGGTTCACGAGCCGGGACTTGAACTCAGAATGCCTGAAGCACATTGGTGCAACATGTCCTGCACTGACCATTGCATTGGCGCCAACTGTATGATATTCATTCATTCATTGATTTTCTTTTCAGCTTAGTCACTTTATTAATCTGGGATCACCACAATGGAATGAACCACAAACTTATCCAGCATGTTTTACGCAGCGCATGCCCTTCCAGCTGCAATCAATTACTGGGAAACATCCATACACACTCATTCACACACATACCCAATTCACCTATACCACGTTTTTGGACTTGTGGGGAAAACCGGAGCTCCTGGAAGAAATCCCCGCGACCATGGGGAGAACATGCAAACTCCACACAGAAATGCCAACTGACCCAGCCGAGGCTTGAACCAGCGACCTTTTTGTTGTAATGTGATCATGCTACCCACTGTCCCACCGTGATGCCACTGTATGATATACTCATCTTTAATTCAATTAAATTCACCTTGATTTGTATAGCGCTTTTACAATGTAGATTGAGTCAAAGCAGCTTCACGTGGATTAAAGTAAACTGAAACAGTGTCTGTCCAGTTTTCAGTGTTGAAGTTCAGTTTAGTTCAATTCAGCGTGGTTTAATATTCACTGCTGAGAGTCCAAACACCGAAAATTAATCCATTGACGCGCAGCCCTTCATGTCCCGAACCATGCAAGCCAGAGGCGACAGCGGCGAGGAAAAAACTTCACCAATTGGCGAAAGTGAAGAATTAAAAAACCTCGAGAGAAACCAGGCTCAGTTTGGCACGACCATTTCTCCTATGGCCAGACGTCTTGTGCAGAGCTGCAGTCTATGGTGCCGGGGCTGGAGAACGCTGGACGTCCATCATGGAGAAACCGCAGGTGGGTCACCGGCTGGTGAACAGGCTGGCCCTTCGGGAACAATGCGAGGATTCATCTGTCACTGATGTCTTACAGTGATTGGTCTCATGCTCTCCACTCCTCCATGACCACCACAGCAGTTACTCAGGATACGGCCTGGTCCAGGATTATGGAAACCTCAGGAATAATAAAAAACAGACTACCATGAGCGCAGATGCCATTCAAATTATAATGTCTTTTAGGAAGTGTTCCCGGCTCCGGTTGCCCTAAATAATGCAGACTAACAATCCTTTAAAGGATTTGGATTCCAAAGCATTTGTGTTTTATGTGTATGCTAATGCAAAGAGATATGTCATTAATCTAGTTTTAAACTGACAGAGTGTGTCTGCTTCCCGAACTGTGCTAGGAAGGCTGTTCAAGAGTTTACTGCATAATGAAATATATGACAAGCTGTAATTTTAAGAACTTTGATGAAACATTGTCTGGCTATATTACACACAATTTTGTGTTATACAATTATGCAATGAATTGCACTACATGGGGCGCCACGGTGGTGTAGTGGTTAGCACGTTCGCCTCACAGCAAGTAGGTCGCTGGTTCAAGCCCCGGCTGGGTCAGTTGGCATTTCTGTGTGGAGTTTGCATGTTCTCCCCGTGGTTGCGTGGCTTTCCTTCGGGTGCTCCGGTTTCCCCCACAAGTCCAAAGACATGTGGTATAGGTGAATTGGGTAGGCTAAATTGTCCGTAGTGTATGAGTGTGAATGTGTGTGTATGGATGTTTCCCAGAGATGGGTTGCGGCTGGAAGGGCATCCGCTGCGTAAAAATATGCTGGATGAGTTGGCGGTTGATTCCGCTGTGGCGACCCCAGATTAATAAAGGGACTAAGCTGACAAGAAAATGAATGAATGAATTGCACTACATGATGGGGTTAACAGAAATATTATGCTATCAGAAAAATGCCAATAGTTTTATTTTTACATGTAACATATCTAGCAAATTGCAAGCAATTACGGAAACAAAACACAAATTATAAAATAAACATGAAAAAACAAAAAAATTTACTATAAAAATGTAATAATAAATATATTATTTTTAAAGCTAAAATGCAAATGAAAGATGTAAAGACAAATCCTAATTTAAAATCTTTAAAAACTGTAACAGAATCTCTAATACTAAAATAATACTGCAACATATTTCCTTTCTATTTCACTGTCTTATATTGCTCAGTCATCTCTTGCTCATCATTTTAATCCATATTTAATGCCCGTTTGTTTATTTGTGGTAAATCTGAGCCACTTTCAAAGGGATCTTGTATAACCCTGAAGGGCTTTGTTTTGTGGTAATAGCCGGCGCTGAATCCCTTTTATCACTTTTTATCGCTATTTGACCAGTTCAAAATGTAATTTTTATTGACAGACTGTTTTCAGACTGCTATATTCTCTTCAGGAGATCTCTACCCTAAAGGCAAATACAGTGTATATGTTCCCTTTGGGAGAGGGGCGAGTGTTTATGGTCCTCAATAGGGCAGATGCTCATTCAAAACAGCCCAGTCAACACAGACATCATATCACACCTCCTCTAAATACAGCGGCTCTTAAAAAGGGCCAAACACCAGCCATAAAAACCCTAATGACAACACTAATAAAACTACAAAGACATGAAAGAGCCGGCTGAAGTCTGTCATGCACGGCTGGCCAAACCTTCCTTCCTGCTTCTGTGTCTGCTGATGACAGGAGGGGGAAAGAGAGCGGACAAGAGGGGATATTTTTATCTTCTTTTGGATTTCTGTCTGATTAGCTGTTTCAGCATCATTGGTTTGCCAGTGACCGCAACCCTCTGTGACTTCATTTAACCCTGTTTCTTGGTGTCTGTCTTTGATAAATATAATACATCTATCTATCTATCTATCTATCTATCTATCTATCTATCTATCTATCTATCTATCTATCTATCTATCTATCTATCTATCTATCTATCTATCTATCTATCTATCTATCTATCTATCTAAAGGGTTTGACATGTTTCCAACTTTGTTTTTTTGCTCAAATGTTTTGAATTAATTATCATAGAAATTCACAAAGGGGGTGACATTGACACATATTAATTACCTTTGAACTTTTTGAACTTTTGACTCATACACATGAATACATATACAAAAGGTATAACTTTGGTCACACTTTATTTTGATGGTCTGTTTGTTGAATTTAAGTTACATTGCAAGAAATGTTTCATTAGATTATAAGTAGACCATTAGGTTGGGGTTAGGGTTAAGTTGTACTTGCAAAGTTTCTTATAGTCAGTTAAATGTCTGTTGAATGTCTGTATCAACAGATATTACACAGACACTCTACTAACACTCAAATGGACCATCAAAGTAAAGTGTTACCATAACTTTTAATGCATACAGTGGGATTAAAAACACACAAAAACTTAGAACACTGTCTAACCCTTGATGGATTCTTAGTTCAGTCCTCATCTTCAGTCAAAAATTTGGGGGTGATTTTTGATAGCAGCCTGTCATTTGAAGGCCAGATTTCAAGCATCTGTAAAACTGCTTTTTTTCATCTTAAAAATATTGCCAAACTTCGACACATGCTATCAATATCTGATGCGGAAAAGCTCATTCATGCTTTCATGACGTCTCGATGAGATTACTGTAATGCATTACTAGGCGGCTGCCCTGTTGGCCTGATTAACAAACTTCAGCTAGTTCAAAATGCAGCTGCTAGAGTGCTTTTTAGAACAAAGAAATATGATCATATTACTCCAGTTCTTTCGGCATTGCATTGGCTCCCTGTTAAATATCGTATAAATTTTAAAATCTTACTGACTACCTACAAAGCCCTGAACGGCTTGGCTCCCCAGTATTTGCAGGAGCTCCTGATTTATTATAGCCCATCACGTCCGCTACGCTCAATTAATTCTGGACAATTAATTATTCCCAAAATATCAAAATCAACTGTAGGTGGTAGATCTTTCTCTTATCTGGCACCTAAACTCTGGAACAGCCTTCCTAGCACAGTTCGGGAAGCAGACACACTCTGTCAGTTTAAAACTAGATTAAAGACAGATCTCTTTACATTAGCATACACATAAAACACAAATGCTTTGGAATCCAAATCCTCTAAAGGATTGTTAGTCTGCATTATTTAGGGCAACCGGAGCCGGGAACACTTCCTAAAAGACATTATAATTTGAATGGCATCTGCACTCATGTAAGTCTGTTTTTTATTATTCCTGAGGTTTCCATAATCCTGGACCATGTCGTATCCTGAGCAGCTGCTGTGGTGGTCATGGAGGAGTGGAGAGCATGAGACAGATTCCTGTAAGACGATCCCTGTGACAGACGAGTCCTCGCATTGTTCCCGAAGGGCCAGCCTGTTGACCAGCCGGTGACCCACCTGTGGTCTTTCCATGATGGATGTCCAGCGTTCTCCAGCCCCGGCGCCATAGACTGCAGCTCTGCACAAGACGACTGGCCATAGGAGAAATGGTCGTGCCCAACTGAGCCTGGTTTCTCTCGAGGTTTTTTAATTCTTCACTTTCGCCAATTGGTGAAGTTTTTTCCTCGCCGCTGTCGCCTCTGGCTTGCATGGTTCGGGACTTGTAGGGCTGCGCATCAATGGATTACTCTTCAGTGTTTGGACTCTCAGCAGTGATTATTAAACCACGCTGAATTGAATTAAACTGAACTTCAACACTGAAAACTGGACTGACACTGTTTCAATTTTTTATAATGCATGTGAAGCTGCTTCGACACAATCTACATTGTAAAAGCGCTATACAAATAAAGATGAATTGAATTTAATCGAATTAAAGCATTTGTGTGATTTATGTGATTAATAGGACATCTGAATTTTGAAGATAATCATTAATTCTAAAACACTATATTTTATATCCATCCAAAGTCAAACAATCCCTAAAGAAAATATTAAAATACAAACTGCAGGTCTCTCTAAACCTCTCTTTTTGGTGAGTTCACTGTGCTGTCATTGGTCAAATGACTCAGTTGCGATTGGTTGACCTCTTACAGCATACACCAAAAATGAAACGGCCAGATTTAAAATTCATCTATGCAGACTTCCACAACGCTTCCAAAACAAAGAGATTAAGTAGCCAAAACACTAGCTTAATTTTTTACCACCAATTTGTGCCAGAATTAACAGTATTTTATTTGCTGCAACTCAACTTCAGTGTTTGAGGGTCAAAAGAGTAGACATATGCTAGCAAAATGTTAATTCTGCAAACCAATGCAGATCTGTGCAGAAGCTCATTTCAGGCAGTTCAGAATCATTTCTATCTATAGGCCTTTTTCACGGATAGTCGAACGCACATCCGGTACAGCGATAGTTGCGTATCGATACTTCTGGCTGGAGCAGTGGAGTCAGATAAGCTAGTTTTCACTACCTTATTCACTAACATTTTATACGTTTACACAGTGCATGTGTCAAAAGAAGCCTAATGCCCTCCCTTAAGAAATTCATCCATGTACGTGCAGAAATAATAAAGGTCCAGGTTTCCTCTCATCACATATTTATTATACATTTATATATTATACATGTATTAAAACATTTATTATTATATATGTTACCTCCCTTCTATCTCTTACAAATGTAAATAGCCTTTCCTATGCTAACGTGTGGATCGTCACCGTCACCCACCTTCGTAATTAAAAATGTAATTTTCATGGAAAAGCTTATCCTTTCTTAAGTTTAGAGTGTGGAGCGACAGAATATTCAGCCTGATCTCACGAGAAAACGTAAGCATTTTACATTTTACCAGTTTAATGTCTAATTCGTACAAATTCGTATGAGTTGAGTCGTACGATTTAAAAAAGGAGGCGTGGCACCCAACCCCACCCCTAAACCCAACCATCATTTGGTGATGAACAAATCGTACTAAATTGTACTAATTAGATCATACGAATTCATACGAATTAGCCACTAAATCAAAAGTTACGAATTGCCGTGAGATAGCGTTGGAATATCGGTCCACAAGACAATAAACATCTGCTATAAATGGTAAATGTTGGCACAGTTTTCAAAGAGGTAGTGAAATCTAGCGTATCTGACTCCATTGCTATCTGACTCTAACTATCGCTGTACCGGATGTGCGCTCAACCGTCCGTGAAAAAGGCCTATTGGGAGACAAAAAACTCAATTTATTGCACATTTTTAAAAATTTCCAGACCTTTCACATACACAAACACTGTATATTACACTAGATTACAATAAAAATGAAAAAGTGGGCAACCAAAAAAAGCTTAATTATTCATATTTTATGTGATGTGAACTTTAATACAAGTTAAGCTAGTTAGTTAGGTTTCAAATTCAACAACTAGACTATTAACAATAAAAGGAAAATAGAGATAAACTATTTTATACTGTACATACACAAAAAAAAAACTATCGTAAGACCAGGTTGTTAAAGTCATTGCAAATGACCAACATTGCAGAAATCTTCATAACTGTTGTTGGATAAATAGTGTCCAAACTTTTTGGAGCTACTGTACATCAAATATGACCAGCAAAGAATAAAAGCCTGAACGCTTGTGGATTGCTCTGCATAAATCAAGCTGTACAAAAGAGTTACACAATGGCTGAATGACATCAAGGCAATCCAACATAATTCCACTTTATCTGATTTACAGTTTCGTTCAAACAGAAGAGACGTCTTTTGCCACATCTCTATTGTCCACAGCATCATTTCCTCTCTCTTTGTGAAAAATAAGAAAACAAAGCACATGACAGATGCCTTGTTGGTCTCCGCAGTGATTTTTCCCTAGTGAGTCTTTAACAAGGCTCCAGATATTAAAAAAGAGTGCAGTTTTTCTTGACTAGAGCCAAGTCTTTTTGTGTGCATGGCAAAAAGCCACAGAAGCTGTGCTTTGTTCCATGTGAGCGAGGCAAAATTATGTGCGCCTTTGTGTGTGCGACGGGTCCGTGCTTTCTCAGAAAACATTTGCATGCCCGATAAACAGCAGCATTTAGCAACTTCCTTGGCTTTGTTGTAGAAAAAAAGGGAGAAATAAATATCATATCTTTAAACAGAATTTCATTCACTTTGAGTTTTAAGTCTCTGATGTGAGTCATTGGGGACAGTAAGACAAAAACCTCAAAACACACTATAATTACAATATGCAAAACACAGATTTCCCCATTAGAAGCTAAACTTGACACCAATTAGATATGAAATTCAAGAAAATCTCTTATCATTATAATGTGCTTTTGATATGTACCCTCTAAACAATGAAATTAATCCCACGGTGGTTCAAAAAGGATTGATTACTAGCAAATCTTTAAATAATTTTTCTTTTTTGAGATTTTCACTGAAAATATTTTGAGAAAAACTTTTAGGGGACGTTTAAAGAACAATGAAAACCTTCAAACTGATTTTGCACTTGATTTTTTGAAACCAATACTGTTATTGTGTTTGGGTACATTTCTGAAATTACTCTGACATGTATTATATGTTCAGTCAATAGCCATGAAAACTTTTTTAACCAAAAACAAAAAAGGTGATCTACAGGACTGTATTTGAACATGTGCCAGTGTCTTCTGACCTGGCATGCATATTACAGCATTTTAGTTTGGTTCGAATGCCGGCTGGGTCAGTTGGCATTTCTGTGTGGAGATTGCATGCTCTCTCAGAGTTTGCGTGGGTTTCCTTTGGGTTTTCCCCATATTCACAATTTAGAGAGAGAGAGACTTTGTTAATGATGCCACTTAGGAGATCAGAGACAGAATAGATGTATGAGATACATAAAACTAAAGGTGTGATAATGGAAACCGCTCAACCATTTAAAGACGCATTACTGCTTCAAAGACACAACTGTGTTGGATGGACAGACACTTCTGGCTTAGTTACATGCAAGAGACTAATTTTAGGTGTTTTTTCAGTCATTTAAATTGTGGAGATATACCGAGCCACTGCTAAGTTGCATATAAAATCTTTATTTTGTTCTTGTTCACCTTCATTTAAAAACTTACTGCATTTTGAAAAAAACAAAACACATTGAGATATTGAGATGATATATATCTATACATTACAACTATATACTGTACATTACAACATATAAATATATAACGATTTTCTTGCAATTAACTGTATGTAAAGTTTATATTGTAAAATTGTGAGACATCAGAAGTTAATACACAATTGTGAGTTCATAACATGCAGTTACTACAACTAATGTTTAAAGGGGAAAAGGTCATAATTGTGAGAATAATGTCACAGTTATTCTTTTTAATATTTCCTGTAGGAGAAGGAGGCTTCCATAAACGGCCTAAAATAAAATGCAACTAAAAACTTTTGAGATCCCTATCACTCGATTACTACCACTGGGTGTAATAATAATAATAATAATAATAATATTAATAATAATAATAATAATAATTATGCACAGGTTTCCTCTGGGTTTTCCCCACAGTCAAAAGACACGCGCTATAAGTGAATTGGACAAACTAAATTGAGAATGAGAGAGTGTATGGGTGTTTCCCCACCACTGGGGGTTCATGAGTTAGTGTTCTCTCAAATGAGGCTGGAAGGGCATCTGCTGCATAAAACAGGGGTGTTAAACTCAATTCCCGGAAGGCCGCAGCCCTGCAGAGTTTAGTTTAAGCCCTGCTTCAACACACCCAGCTGTATCAAACAAGCCTAAAGCACCAATTAATTTGATCAGGTGTGTTTAATTAAGGTTGGAACTAAACTGTGCTGAGCTGGAACTGAGTGACACCTGTGGTATAAAACATATGCTAGAGTAAAGCTCCGGTCACACTGCACTTTTCTCCCCATAGACTTCTATTCACGCAGAAATTTAGAATATAGAGAAATTGCTGGCTTTTTTTTATGTCTAATCATCTTGCTTAATCCTGGCCCTTTTCGCCAAGCCATATGACAGAATTTTGCATGGACAACCTCTAGTGTGACCGCAGCATAATTGGCAGTTCAGTCCGCTGTGGCAACCCTTAATAATCAGGGAATAAGCTGAAGGAAATTGAGTGAGTGCATTAACATACACTTAATTTTCATCCAAATCAGGAGTTGAGAAACGTATTTACTTTTTTAATGGAAAGAAAAACAGACATTTGGACCTTTGCAAGTATTTTTGTTTTATGCAATCAGTCTAACATACAAAAATCGCAGCAAAGGACTCTAAACTGTGTTATTACCTGAACAGCCCTAATGGCCTGAAGCATAGAAGCTATTGAATGAGTTTCTGTGTGTATGAGAGAGAGAGACTTTGTTAATGATGCCACTTAGGAGATCAGAGACAAAATAGATGTATGAGATACACAAAACTAAAGGTGTGATAATGGAAACCGCTCAACCATTTAAAGACGCATTACTGCTTCAAAGACACAACTGTGTTGGATGGACAGACACTTCTGGCTTAGTTACATGCAAGAGACTAATTTTAGGTGTTTTTTCAGTTATTTATATTGTGGAGATAAACCGAGAATTGTATGTGTGCATTAAATATATTTATTATTGATTATCTTTATTTTGTTCTTGATCACCTTCATTTAAAAACTTACTGCATTTTGAAAAAAACAAAACACATTGAGATATATATTGAGATGATATAATTACAACTGTATACATTACAATATATATATATATATATATATATATATATATATATATAAAACGATTTTCAAGTTTATATTGTAAAATTGTGAAACACCAGAAATTAGTAAACAATTGTGAGTTTATAACATGCAATTGATTACTACAACTAATGTTTAAAGGAAAAAAGGTCATAATTGTGAGAATAAATGTCACAGTTATTCTTTTTAATATTTCCTGTAGGGGAAGGAGGCTTCCGTAAATGGCCTAAAATTAAATGCAACTAAACTTTTGAGATCACTAGATTACTACCACTGGGTGTAATAATAATAATAATAATAATAATAATAATAATAATAATAATAAATAAATAAATAATAATAGGGGCACCTGGTGGTTCGAGCCTTGGCTGGGTCAGTTGGCATTTCTGTGTGGAGTTTGCTTGTTCTCCTCGTGGTCGTATAGGTTTCTGTCACGTGAGGAGATCAAAGCAAGGAACAACAGAGAGGAGGATCCAAGTGCAGATAAAATAAGATTATATTTAAGCAAAACCGGGACAAACAGAAGTAGCTGGTACAAAAAGAGCAATCAAAAACGTAGTCAAAAACTGGCATAAAGTCAAAATAGGAGGCAAACAGGATCAAACAATAAACAAGGCTAAGGTCAAAAAAGAGAAATACAAACATACGTCAACATCAATAACTCCATGGTAAACTGGTGTATGTGTGGTGTATAAATAGTCTGAATGATCAGTGATCACAAGTCTCAGCTGTGTGTGTGTGTCTCATCAGCCTCATGAACAACTGGGGTGTGTGTGACATGGCCTGATAGGATTTGTAGTTCCTAAACATGACATTTGTAGTTCACCAGCGATCTGTCAGGAGTGGATCACTGGTGAACGTGACAGGTTTCCTCCTGGTGCTCTGGTTTCCCCCACAAGTCCAAAGACATGTGGTACAGGTGAATTGGGTAAGCTAAATTGTCCGTAGTGTATGAGTGTGAATGGGTGTGTATGGATGTTTCCCAGAAATGGGTTGCAGCTGGAAGGTCATCCGCTGCGAAAAACATATGCTGGATAAACTGGCGGATCATTCCGCTGTGGCAACCCCGAATTAAAAAAGGGACTAAGCCGAAAATAAAATGAATGAATAATAATAATAATAATAATAGGGGCACCACGGTGGTGTAGTGGGTAGCACGTTCACCTTACAGCAAAAAGGTCGCTGGTTCAAGCCCTTGCTGGATTAGTTGGCATTTCTGTGTGGAGTTTGTATGTCCTTCACATGGTTGCGTGGGTTTCCCCTGGGTGCCTCTGGGTGCCCGGTTTTCCCAGTTTTTGTCCATAGTTAATGAGTGTGAATGGGTGTGTATGGATGTTTCCCAGAAATGGAAGGGCATCCGCTGCGTAAAACATATACTGATAAATTGGCGGTTCATTCCGCTGTGGCCACCCCGGATTAATAAAGGGGCTAAGCTGAAAAGAAAATGAATGAACGAATGAATGAATGAATAATAATAATAATAATAATAATAATAATAATAATAATAATAATAA
>CAIGQQ010000306.1:1772258-1789714 GCA_903798035.1 Danio albolineatus
AATAATAATAATAATAATAATAATAATAATAATAATAATAATAATAATAATAAAACCAATAAAGTAATAAAGCACCACTGTGTTTGTATACAGATTTGAATTAAAGACTAATAGTTAAGCTGATTAAATACCAATATAGTCAAATGGTGACCGACGCTCTTCCAGATGTCTGAATTGATAAAACAGTTTTTTTTTATGGCCTCACTTTGTCTGTGCCACCCTCTGCTGAACACTCGCTGTTTGAACAGTGCTGGAGAAGCTGTAAAAGTCTCGTTCTTCTCACCCGGCTTTATTAAAGAGCCTGAATCCTCTGCAAACAGAGACGGTGTGAAAGAAAGCGACACCAAGGTCGTTGTCCCTCACCTTGGCACAAACATGTGTCATCTCGCTGTCTGCTGTGAAGGATCGCTATACATCTCTCCATTCAGCCGTATTTGATGTGGCACTCACCTGTCACGCTCTCCGGACAGATGAGAAGAGAATCTCTCCTCACGAAGGGCCGCCAATCAAAGCACCTGACATGGGCCTCAAAGAGAGTTTGACGGAGGGCCTGTTGACACCCCTCAGCCGGCGCCCCTGCTCTTTTAAGCCCCACTTCTGCCTAACATCTGCAGCGAGATGAAACAGAATCATAATTGGGTGCAATCACGCAAGAGGCGAACCGAGCGCTTCTTTTACAGACGTGCTAACATTACAACACATGCCGAGCATTGTTTATCCTCAAAAAAAGCTGTTTGACTTAAAGCATGAATTATTTTATTGAATTTACTGATGTTTACAATTTTTAAATGGAGATATATGGGTTTTGAAAGAGAATTGATAGTAAAACCTATAGTTACCGTTAAAATATTTAGAGTACATAAGTTTATGAATCAACTTGCTTTCTTTAATAAAATCAGTAAGGTTTGTTATTTTTGAAGGTCACCTGTAGTTGCTGTTTATCGCTCTGATTCACCTCCGAGAGTACCCTTCTGGCAGACACTTAGGCCCCGTTTACACTAGTGCGTTTTAGTTTTAAAACGGCGTTTTAGCATGAAAACGATCCACGTCCACACTAGCGTTTCACCCAAAGTTTCTGAACAGATGTCCCTCCACACTCCCCCCATGAAATGTATATCACTAACCATTCGCACACTCTGGGCATGCGCGTTAAAGTATAAACAGGAAGCATGTGTTTCGCTGGTTCTTCCCGGTGTAACCCGAAACCGGCGTTCTAAATGGGGCTTAAGCGGTAACAGTAGCTTGTCTCTTGCGAATATATGCAGCTGTTGTAGTAAAAAGGGCAGAGTTTAACTGCACAATAGCGCCTAAAACAGACATTGGTTCTCCCAACGCTCCCATTTCTGTGTCCAGCAGCCACGCCTCCGTTTTCCTCCATCCACACTGAGACAGAGACGCAGGGTTTTAGAATGAAAAAAACAACGTGCAACATTTAGCCCATCATCAGTGCAAACCTCTCATCTGTATCTTCACTCTTCACCAGCACATGTGACCTCTGTTAGAAAGTAATTCCGTCATTCCGAGTTTATAATAGTCTAAAAGGCCATGCTAGGTACCCTTTGCAAACCTTTTGACAATTGAAACGGCCATAAAAGTGCACCGAACCAAATCGATCCTTACCATACCACTCTGTGGAAACGGGCTATTATGTGGTTCATGTTGGTGAATTTTGAGATGCAGGAAAGTGATACAGACTGTAGATATACTGTATTGATTTTGTTTTGATTATTTCAAGTTTGATATGTAAGCAAGTCTCTCTGTTATAGCATTACAACAGTATACATGATGCCATCAAATACATTTGAATTAGCAGCAGAGACTCACACTTGTACCTTCGAATTGTTGTACAAACACTATATCACACTCAGAGCACTGCTATACGGCTGTATATCAGCACTTCTGTGTTTGATGTCATAGGTCATCACAGAAATGTTGATATACAGCCGTGCTCCTCATATGATATATGTTATATGAGCTATATATATATACATATATGGAGCTATATGTTTAATGATTGTGCTGTAATGATAATGTGATGTCATTTGATGGATGATGGATCTTACCTAAACCTAAACTGCATTTACTGCTGCAACCAATCACGAAGAAGAACTGGAGATAGCTGATTCATGTTCATTGCTCTTCTTTTCAATTGCTTTGGAAAAAAGTATCAATATGAGAACCTTACAAGAATTCCCTATACTGACCTAAAAACATAGTAATCGGTCAAATCAAATTAGCAGAATAACACAAAAAGTTATCCAAACAAATCTAAGTCTCCACACTCAGTAGTTAGAAAATTACAAATAGTAAGTGGGATGCTACAGGAACAGATCAGAATGTGGTATATAGACCAAGAAAAATATTTAAAAGGCAAAGCCGAAAAAAACCACAGACCACCTCCAAAGAGCTCCAAGAACATCTCACTACTGACAATGTCATTAAACATCGCTCAACAGAACAGCACACTTTGCTCAAGGAAGACAAGGGTGGTGTGGAAGAAAGCTTTTTCAACAAGTCAACCAGTCAAACCTTAATTATTTTGGAATAATATTCTGTGGACAGATGAAACTATGATTATTCGCTCTCGACCAGAGGCCGTTTGCATGTGAAAAAGACTTCAGCTCTACTCTAAATAGTATCCTGATTTTGCAGAGTTAGGCCCCGTTTACACTAGTGCGTTTTAGTTTTAAAACGGCGTTTTAGCATTAAAACGATCCGCGCCCACACTAGCGTTTTACCCAGCGTCTTTCAACAGATGTCCGTCCACACTACACCACCAGAAACGTATATCACGTGACCATTCGCGCACTCTGGGCATGCGCGTTCAAGTATAAACAGGAAGCTAGTGTCTCGCTCGGCATTTGGTTATTGTTTGTCAACAAACACTGGTTGAACGATGAACGCGATGGCAAAGAAAGCAAGAGAGGTCTTTTTGAGGACAGACGACAAATGAATATAAAACATCTATGGCTATCGAAAATACAGTGTTACAGTGTGCGCTTGACGAATAAGGGAAGGTTATGCAATGACCCAAAAGCCCCAATCACGTAGCCAATCTCAGCAGCCATGCCTCTGTTTTCAAAGATATCCGTTTCCCTCCATCCACACTTTTCCCACCATCCACAGCCTCTCCAGCGTTTCCAAAACGCTCCGTTTTCGCGGCTCGAAAACTCCTGCGTAGTGTGGACGGATGGCGTAACCGTAGCAAAACTTATGCGTTTTAAAACGAAAACGCACTAGTGTAAACGGGGCCTTAGTGACATTCCTGCACTGTACAACCCAATAGGTTAGGGTAACTCAAACCATTTGAGGAAACCAATTGCAAAAAACGAATCCTAATGAGTACTATGAACATAATCCATTAGAGTAAACGAAGCAATTTGAGCACAGCAAAATCCAATAAATGAAGAGAACTCAAACCGAGTACAGTAACACCCAATAAGTTAAGGCAACTCAAAAAAATAGTTAAAAACTAATCGAGTACTGTGAACTTAATCCATTTAAGTTGAAGTAATGAGGTATTTAATTAACTCATTACCTTTAACACTGAGTTCAAAACTCTTATCAAATTGATAGAATTAACTTTCTAAAAAATTTTGAGTTAACTACACTCATTTTATTTGATAAAGTTGACTGTTTTATAGTGTTGGTCAACATACTTTGTACTTCATTCCAGTTGAAAAGTTATCCAAGAATCATTTCTATGACCAAACATGACCCAAAATACAGGTTACTGAAAGAGGATTAATAGGTTAATTACATTGATGTAAAAGCACACAACCTGATTTTAAACCAAAATGTGTCCCTCAAAACTGATTGGATGATTGGAATGATGTTCCAGAATTTCTAAGGAACATGTGACTGTTGAAATAATGATGAAATGTCAGCTTTTACATCCCAAGATTAGGGGGAGAGGGGAGTTTGAGCTCAGGTAGATCTCAGTGAACTCCTCCGACTTGTTAATGGCTAATGACATATTACAGGGATAGCTATTAAGATATACTGCTTACTACGAGTTCATCTATGGCGCCAATTTGGTATGGTCAATCAACTTATATTGCATCTTTGTGGACTGAGGGAGGAAACTGAGGAAAACCCACGCAAGCACAGGGAGAACAAGCAAACTACACACACAAATGTTGAGTTGTCCAGTAAGGACTTTCAACCTGCGACATTCTTGCTGTGAGGCAACATTGCCAACCACTGGGAGAGAAAAAAAGGAGAGAGGAGTAGGGGTGAGAGGGGGGATTCTTCAAGACCAAGATACTGAAGAAAGAAACTCTGTTTATTTATAGTGAGTTAGGAATTGTCTGATTGTTGAATCCTGTGTTATCTAATGCTGGGCCAACTGTGGTCAATCATAAGCACGTGATCCTCTCGAAATTAGTTTATGAATAAACTTCACATGCAACCCGGTCTCGGGCGCCATGGTGGCCGAGTGGTTAGCACATTCGCCTCACAGCAAGAAGGTCGCTGGTTCGATTCCCGGCTGGGCCAGTTGGCATTTCTGTGTGGAGTTTGCATGTTCTCCCCGTGGTTGCGTGGGTTTCCTCCGGGTGCTCCGGTTTCCCCCACAGTCCAAAGACATGCGGTACAGGTGAATTGGGTAAGCTAAATTGTCCGTAGTGTATGAGTGTGAATGACAATGTATGGATGTGTTTCCCAGAGATGGGTTGTGGCTGGAAGGGCATCCGCTGCGTAAAACAAATGCTGGATAAGTTGGCGGTTCATTCCGCTGTGGCGACCCCGGATTAATAAAGGGACTAAGCCGAAAAGAAAATGAATGAATGAATGCAACCCGGTCTCATCAATCTGCGTACAAATAACACGACTTTACATTTTCACTTTGCGTGCAATGCATACGCTAATCATATGTTACAATATATATTATAAAATCTCTTTCTTTCTATATATGTACAGAGAGAAAGACTTCAATATTTCAAACACAGTGTATACTGTATAGAGTATATACATATAAGGACTCAAAAAGTCTTTCAAAATGCACATTGAAGTACTGAGTGTCTTTTGCTGCTGTAGGAGAGTATTCACACTTATACAGATGTATAAAGAGAATACACATAAAAGACACTCAAAGGACGGCAGATATAAACACACACAAAGTCAAAGTTACAAAGTCTCTATTTCTCTCTCTCTCTCCCGTTCTCTCTCCTCTTTCATTGCATTTGTATATCGATTGCACCCACCTCTCCTTTCATTCATCCAGTCAGTGGCTTCACTAGAAAGCTCGCGCACTTCAATGTGACACTCAAAGGGCCCCTACAAAAGGTGTTTGTGTGTCAGGCACAAGAATGTTCCCTCTAATCACTTTCTCAGCGAGAGAAAAAGAGGGCAAGAGAAAGAGGATTAAAACAGCGAAGTGTGTGTTTTCTCCGCACTGCGTTTAATCAAATACTTTTGAGAGCAGCGTTTCCCAAAAGATCAGCGTGTCTCAAAGAGCCTGCGTTTGAAGGATGTACCTGACCCTGTTTTCTGACGTGTGTCAGCGTGTGATGCGCTGACGTTTGAGCACAAACAGAGAGGAAGAGGGGTGTTGTCTGACTCTGTTCTCTCTTCAAACTTTATCATATGATTTCTTTTTTCTTTTTTAGAGCGCACTGCATATTTTGGGACCGCCCGCAGGATTCAGAGCTGGATTGACTCGTGTAGGCCTGTCTGCTGATTTTAGAGGGTTTTTTAAGGTAGGAAACACATTGTAAGGTCAATGAGGACTAGTCCTGATATCTGACATTTAAATGCATCTAGAGGAGGTCTTACTGCTCAGAGAAACTAGTTGAATCTAAAGATGAAAAGTAGCTGATAATTTTTAGTCCTCAGGTCATGCAAAGTAATATTTTAATTCAATAACACATCATAATGACAATAATTCTTGTATAGACCCACACAATTTTTTTTGGAAACAATTGTTAAATAATTCAACACGGTAAAAGTGATTGTTGAATGTTGATGAAACCCTTTGCTTTTAAAGCGATTACTTGACTTGACTTGACTTTACTTTTCTAATCACTTTGTCTTCAACCGAGGAAACCTGGACGCCCTAAAATGGTTAAATAAAACGACTTTGTGCACAATTGGTAAGAAAAAGTAAAGTCAACATGTGACTTTTAAGGCAGCTATTTTACTCCTTTTATTAAAGTAACTAATCACTTTTTATATTGAAGACATTTTAGTTTTTGCTAAATCATGCATGGGCGACACGGTCGCTTAGAGGTTAGCAATGTCTCCTCACAGCAAGAAGGTTGCTGGTTCGAGTCCCAGCCTGGCCAGTTGGCATTTCTGTGTGGAGTTTGCATGTTCTCCCCATATTCGTGTGGATTTCCTCAGGGTGCTCCCCCACATGCTCTATAGGTGAATTCAATGAACTAAATTGACTGTAGTGTATGAGTGTGTGTGAGTGTGTTTGGGTGTTTCCCAGTTCTGGGTTGTGGCTGGAAGGGCATCCACTGCGTAAAAAAATATGCTGGATAAGTTGGCGGTTTATTCCGCTGTGGCAACCCCGGATTAAGGGACTAAGCCGACAAGAAAATGAATGAATGAAGTTGGTGGTTTATTCTATGCAGCAACCTCTTATAATTCGGAGACTAACTTGAAGAAAAATGAATGAATGAATAAATCGTGCTAGTAGGCAGGGTTTTACAAAATAACCAAGACACTTTATTTGTAGAAAGAACTGTGATCTATAACTGATACCTTTTGTAATGGCAAAATATAGCAGAGAAATGGCAAATATGACTGAGCTTTCTTTTTCAAGCTTTTTTTATCAAACTGTTTATGAATTACAAATATTACAATCCAACCATATGCAAATGCACAAAAAGTTGTTTGCTTTAAAGGGCACATATTTTTTTGTGTGTCCCCAGAATTTGTCTGTAAAGTTTCAGCTCAAAGTACCCATCAGATTATGCATTATAGCTTTCTGAAGTTTGTGTATTATAGCTCTAAACAGCTTGCTGCTGTTTTTGTGTACTAGGCCTTTAAGGCTAGTCCTTCCCGCCCACTGTTCCCACATGCCTGTCAGCGTGCCTCAATCTCCACCCTCAGCTGCGTCAGACAACAGAGAGACGTAAAGGAAGCAGATCTCACATAACGTTTGTGAGAAATACTACAGTGAGAACTTTACCAATGATTGTTTGATGTGTTTGTTTTTGGAGTTGCAACAATGATTCACACACAATGTTGTTACAAAGTTCACGCACACACACAGATAGTACACGCATTGAGCTTTGCACTCTTCGCACGGTACAGGTTAATATCCACTGTTGTATGGATATCTGTTATGTTAATGTAAAAAATAAACCTGATTTAACATCAATAAACCAGAATTGAAGTGTCTTCTTTTATAATTGTACTGACACGCTGCTGTGGTGATGAAGTAAAGCTGAAGTAAATCGCTGTAGTTCATCACAAATATGCACTGTTTTAAAACATTTAGAACATCGGTTTTTATTGGCTTTTAAACAGAGGCTTACAAACCGGAGCGTGGGCATCTCCAATCGGTATTAGAGTGTTAAACTTGATGATTGATGACCTTAGCGAACTAAACAGACCTTTTATTCCCAGTTGCTTTGCGCACCACCTGTCTTGTTTATCATATAATATACGCGTTACTACGGAGACATGTTAACACGCAGCTGTCAATCAATTCGGTGGGCGGGGGGACCGCACTCCAACGTCCAGTTCCGGTCTCAAAACCGATCCAATTGTTCCACCGTTTTATGTTGTTAAATTTTTTTTTTTAAAAAGGACTGTGTGTGTTTATATCACCCCAATATGACGGTATATACACTAAACCTACACATATGTCTGTTGCATTTGGTGTGCAAACTGTTTGAAGAACAAGCAATACATAATTATTACCATACAAGTGAAACTACTGAACATACACACAGGAGTCAATGAGAAAAATACTCATTTTAGAAGAAAATGATGCCACTTAGAGGCTTTTGCATCTGTACTCTTCACATAAAGTATTATAATATATATTTCATGATTCAGATCACACATTCTTAAAGTTCGTACTTCAGACTCAGACTTATTCAGATATTTAGCTTTAGGCACGTCTTTAGTAGACACAATATTTAATTTTATGTGAACAAAAAAATGAAGATGTGAGGCAAGGGCTTAATGGTATGTGCTACAAATATTACTTTCATAGACTTTCATAGAGCTTTGCTTGAGTACTTACATTTTTTTGTTGTTGTTGTTGGCTGGATGATTCACACATGTAACCTTGAAGCAATGGGTTTTAATGGGGCTTTAATTTTTTATAAGGCTGCCCGAGTGCTTCCGGTAAACTGTCAGGCTGTCAGTTTGTTCTACGTATCACTATTTGGGAGCGCTCTGATTGGTTGTATAACTACGAATCAGTGTGGAAAAAAAGTGATGTAACTAAGGAGGTAACACAAAGAAGCTGCTATTTTGCCTTATATTATATGTACAGTATGTGCACATGATAAAGATTATGGGCAACATGGTGGCTCAGCGGTTAGCACTGCCGCCTCAAAACAAGAAGGTCACTGGTTCGATTCCCGGCTAGGTCCGTTGGCATTTCTGTGTGGAGTTTGCATGTTCTCCCCGTGTTGGTGTGTTGTTCCTCCAGGTGCTCCAGTTTCCCCCAGAGTCCAAAGACATGTGGTATAGGTGAATTGGGTAAACTAAATTGGCCGTAGTGTAAGAGTGTGAATGAATGTTTCCCAGTACTGGGTTGCAGCTGGAAGGCCATATACTGGATAAGTTGGCGGTTTATTCCACTGTGGCGACCCCAGATGATGTGATCCACTTTGCCTGATTGATACACATCGTAATGTGGGTCTCACAGTGGACAAGAATCACGCATTAAATCGCATTGTGCTGTGCAATACCTTTAAAATACGACTTTGTTCCACAATATTCTCTATGAGTTTTCAGTGCTCAGCTGTTGCTCCTCATGATTATTACATTCAAACGTTATTCTAATCTCGTTGTACTCTTGAACAGCCGAATGAATGCTTAACTGACTTTCTCCCTGATTCAATTACACATACCTTTGCTGTTCAAGGAACCTCATGGAATAGTGGATACATTCATTCATTTATTTTCTTTTCGGCTTAGTCCCTTTATTAATCGGGGGTTGCCACAGCGGAATGAACCGCCAACTTATCCAGCATTTGTTTCACGCAGCGGATGCCCTTCCAGCCGCAACCCATCTCTTGGAAACATCCATACACACCCATTCACACTCATACACTATGGACAATTTCATTCATTCATTCATTTTCTTTTCGGCTTAGTCCCTTTATTAATCCGGGGTCGCCACAGCGGAATGAACCGCCAACTTATCCAGCATTTGTTTTACGCAGCGGATGCCCTTCCAGCCACAACCCATCTCTGGGAAACACATCCATACATTTTCATTCACACACATACACTATGGACAATTTAGCTTACCCAATTCACCTGTACCGCATGTCTTTGGACTGTGGGGGAAACCGGAGCACCCAGAGGAAACCCACGCAACCACGGGGAGAACATGCAAACTCCACACAGAAATGCCAACTGACCCAGCCGGGGATCGAACCAGCGACCTTCTTGCTGTGAGGCGAACGTGCTAACCACTCGGCCACTGTGGCGCCCCTACGGACAATTTAGCCTACCCAATTCACCTGTACCACATGTCTTTGGACTTGTGGGGGAAACCGGAGCACCTGGAGGAAACCCACGCAACCACGGGGAGAACATGCAAACTGCACACAGAAATGCCAACTGACCCAGCTCGAACCAGCGACCTTCTTGCTGTGAGGCGAACGTGCTACTCACTACGCCACCGTGGCGCCCCAGCTGCAACCCATCTCTGGGAAAATAGTAGATACAGCTATGCCAAACTGTTTTGGTGGCCTTAGAAATGCTCTGTGCAGGAGGTCCCCTGGATGAGAAATTTGTCATTGAAATAAAGTTGATCTTCTGAAATCTAGACAGAGAAGATGATGGGTCCATTCACTCCCAATTTAGTCCTGTTGATGGTCACCAGTAGCAAATAAAATATTAAATATATGTAATCTCTGAAATTCACATAGAATGTTGTTTTTATTACTTAATATTCAGAAATAGTTTAAATATCTCTGCTAATGTCAGGATTTCAGGCCTCTTATTTTCTCTAGGAATGGGAAAAAGGCCACAGGCTTTTCCTACTGTGAATGTGTGTGCGTGTGTACGTTTGAGAGAGAGAGGGCAAAAGAGAGGCAGGTGATTTGAGGCTGTTTTGATATAAGAGCTGGAGGAATGTGCATGGGTACAGTAATCTTTGCGTGCAGGAGAGTGTCAGAAGGGGGTCGGATGGGCAGAGATGAGGTAAGTGCTTACAGCTATGAAACCGTATCTTGGACAGATTAAAAGGCATTTTCTTCTGTTCCTTTCAGCTTGTCCAGGTGTTAAGTCCTTGACATGTTTCTCCATGTGTAAGGTTTCTTAATGTGCGTGTGTGTGTGTCAGAAAACATTATTGCTGTAGACATAACCTTTGAACTTACAGATGTGAGTTTTCTAGAAAAAAATCACAAATACTTTGTTCAGCCTCAAAACAAAAATCATATCGTTCTTTACAAACTTTCATTTATCTTTAGAAACAAATGGACACTTTGTAACGGATGGTGACAATGACAACGGTGGTGAGGATCCAAGTGCAGTTCAATATTAAAAGTCAGTATAGCAGCGGTCATTGGGGGCAAACAGATTCATACAGGAAATAAAAATCGTAGTCATAAACAGGCGGAAGGTCAATAAGGCTGGTGGCAAACAAGGATAAACAAATAACGAGGCTAAGGTCAAAACATGGAAGACAGGAACAAAGGAAACGCATTGTAGAGTCACTATACAGATGAACAATACTCAGCGACGACAGAGTGTTTATGTGCTGTTTATGTAGTTAGTGTAATCAGTCTTTTGACAGTCCTCCGGTTGTGTGTAAGCAATCAGTCGTGATATGGAGCAGGAGTGTGTGTGTGCGCTGCATGACTGCAGTTGTAGTCCTTTAGCCAATCTGTAGTTCACGGAAATGTGTGTGTCAACCAGCGATCTCTGACTTTGGAGATCGCTGGTGATCGTGACATACTTTTAATAATGAGATTTCTGTTCCTCATTGGTTCTTGCAGAAGCCACATGACATGTGAGAATGGACTTCATTGGTTCTCACACATCAAGCAAGCATGCTTTAGCTTCAGGACAAATTTTATTGCTTTTAACCCTGTTCACTGTTCATCAGTGTTTATATATGAATACCAGTCTTAAAGAATCCTGTGTATTGTCCAATGATTTGGATTAAACCAGGTTTGTTATCAGATTTTGGAGTAATTAGTGAATTTGAATTTGAGGAACAGAAATAACTTTCTCACTTCAAATATCTTCATAAAACTGTCTTATATACTTTTCCCAAAGATGAAAACCCTTATGGGTGTGGAACAACACTAGGTGAGTAAATTATTAATATAAAACCTTTAATTATAATTTGTTACACTAAATCAGGGATCACCAATCTCAGTTTTGGAGGTCCGGTGTCCTGCAGGGTTTAGCTCCAACTTGTCTCAAAACACCTGTGTGGATGTTTCAAGTATACCTAGTGAGAGCTTTATTAGCTTGTTCAGGTGTGTTTGATTAGGGTTGGAGCTAAAATCTGCAGGACACCGGACCTCCAGGAACAAGTTTGGTGATCCCTGCACTAAATAATAGCTTATTGTGAATTTGTGACATGACATCTGTACTAAAATCATTCCGTACATTAGGATAAATAAACGAATTCATGCCACAAGCTTTTACACTTACACATGTGGATTCTTGTATGATTTTACAAAGTGTGAATTACAGACAGAAATGTGTGACAACTGAAGTTGGAGAACTGCTGATAAACAGCTTTCCTAAACACAACCCCTGATTATCATTAAGGACATGATTGTTCTGGCTTGTCCTCATACCTGTGCAGGTAATGCTGTCAAACACGCCAAAAGTCTCACACATCTGTGCCAAAATCTCTCTCTCTCTCTCTCACACTCACACACACACACACACACACACACACACACACACACACACACAGACAGAGTTCTTAAGCATGAATTAGGCCTAATTGCACATAATTACCCGTTTCGTTTCATGAAAGAGCTTTTTGTGTTTTTTTGCGTGTTGCGATGAGCTGTCTTCCAAGTAGTATTTCTTCTTTATTTAAATCACTCTTAAAGTGGCTCCAAATAAGAAGAAGATGAAGAAGAAGATGATGAATAATGTGAAAGTTAAGCAAAGTGCGTTCAATGGGCATTTCTTTAGGTTTGAACAGTAAGTTAGAAATAAATCCATACAAAAACGAGAAGAACTGGAAGTTATAATTATAATACTGTTTTTGTACTGTAATTTACATGACCAACCCAGACTATAATCCTTTCAATCTGCAAAAAAAATGTCATTAAACATCACTTTGAACATTCATTCATTTTCTTTTCGGCTTAGTCCCTTTATTAATCCGGGGTCGCCACAGCGGAATGAACCGCCAACTTATCCAGCATTTGTTTTACGCAGCGGATGCCCTTCCAGCTGCAACCCATCTCTAGAAAAACCCACATCCATACATTCTCATTCACACACATACACTATGGACAATTAAGCTTACCCAATTCACCTGTACCGCATGTCTTTGGACTGTGGGGGAAACCGGAGCACCCGGAGGAAACCCACACAACCACGGGGAGAACATGCAAACTCCACACAGAAATGCCAACTGGCCCAGCCGGGGATCGAACCAGCGACCTTCTTGCTGTGAGGCGAACGTGCTACTCACTACGCCACCGTGGCGCTATCACTTTGAACATCATTCTGTAAAACTTTTCTACAAATCAAGAGAAAACAACCATGGATCACAGTGTGATTTCACAAATATCTAGCAAACACCAATATCAGATTTTTTTTGCTAATAAAAATGTTAATAAATGACATCATGTCACCACAATGTTTCGCAGTACTGGGTTGCGGATGAAAGGGCATCCGCTGCGTGAAATAAGCTGGAATGGTTGGCAGGTCAATCCGCTGTGGCAACTGCTGAAACAGAGACTATGCTAAAGGAAAATGAATGAATGTCATTACAATCTGTGAAATCAGTCCATCACGCATCACTATCTCTTGTAAACGTCTGGATGTCAAGATGTCTGGTGATTAAGAGCTGAAATTTCAGCCTGTTCCTCACACAAAGCTACAGTATTGTATGACTTCAGAAGACTGTACAAATACGGAACATGAGTCATATGGAGCACTTTCATGATTTTTTCCCCTTTTTTAATAGTGCTTTTGCAACCTTTTGAAAGCTTCAGTTCAGTACTTTTCATGGCAAAAAGAGCACAGATTGCATGAATTGAACATTTCTTTTCATAAATCACTGAATGAACATGATTTGACTGGACGGATCACAGGGGGTCAAATACATTTGAATTAAGTCTCCTTTTGCATAGATAGTTTTTCTCTTATTCATCCCTCTGTTATCACCCTCTTTTCTGGTTTTCCTCTTTCTACTGTCCTTTTTTCCTGCGTTACCCACGATGACTCATGCCATTTATTTTCATTCCCTTCTCTTCCTCTCATGGTGTGTGAGGAATTGTTTAATTTCTGTGAGAGGTTCAGGCAAACATGGAGTTCCAGGGAAAATGTGCGCGAGTTCCCTTCCTCCTGTCCTGCCTAATCCAAACACAACTTCAGAGGAAGAGACGCTCCACATGTGGCTGCATGAAAGGAAGCGCCGATCCTCGGGTGAAAAGACAACACACGAATGAAAATATCACGTCCCTCCATCTTCTCCCACACAGTTCCTCTGAAAAAAAAAAGTCTTTCAATAAAAAGAAGGCAGTTATATGCAAACGCCTGAGGATCGCGCCTAGTTCTCATCTTCTGCAAATGAAAGCAGCTTCCACAAAATGAAAGAAATAATAGCTTAGCCTACCATAACTGAATTCTTGAGAATATTTTCCTCTGTAAAATAAAGCTCTCGTTTTAGTGAAGGCCAGAACAACTGTCTTTGCTCCAAAACCTTCATTATACTCATTAGATTAAAGAAATGCCAGACTGCATATGTGGGAGCACATGGGAATAAAATTAATTTCAGTTTAAGTAAGTAGAACAACAGTAGTCTATAAAACTGACTCATCCCTCGTGAGTCGCCTACATTGCAGTTCTCCCAGCTATTTGCTTAAAGATTGCTGTTTAATACAAGTAGGTATCGCTGCAGCACGGAGACCTTCAAGTGGGAGGGATAACACCGCAAGTAGGTTGGGTGACCTCCAAGTGGGAGGGACTTAGACCACAAGTAGGTTGGGTTTAGGTGGTGTAGGTGGAGTAGTTATTAATAAAACACATCAGGTTACTGTGAGGTTGGGTTTAGGGTTTGGTTTAGGTGTAGATGTTAATAAAGCACAATATTGCGCACGTATCATGGTCAAGACATTAAATAAATGAAAACTTCAGGTTTGTACAGCCCACTTGGAGCTCGAAGGCCCACCCACTTGGAGTTCAAGTCCCACCCACTTGGAGCTGGCTCCGGCCTCCGTTTATACCCTTCTCGTTTAATACACCGTTGTACTTTTAGCTTCAGAAGTCAAACACATCTAAAGGACACTTTACTGTCCTGTGAGACCCCAGAAGAGGATTTGTTGAATAGAAGTGAAGCAACAAAACTACACTTTTAGCTTATTTGATTAGTGAAGTTTATTCATAAACAAATTTCGAGAGGATCACGTGCTTATGATTGTTCCCAGCTGTTACAGCTTCAGCTAATGACCGATTATCCAATCGTATGATTCCTAACTCTCTATAAATAACCAAAGTTTTCTTATCTCAACATCTTCATCTTGAACGCTCCGTTTCAGCCAGATACTGCTATCACCTCCACAACAACTACTTCAAAACCAGCAACTTCAACAACAGCATCATCTTCATCATCATCATCAAAAACCTTCCCCTTCAAATTTCATCACACAACGCATCGACCGCGTCTTCAACCCAGCAAGACCACAGTCCAAAACTCGATCACCGTCCTCAAACTCCATCTAAACTCTCAAGACGCCGGCGATTTAAGCCATTACAACGAAGCCAAACCCTCACCGCTCTCCCAGCTGTTCACCCGTGGTAACACATCGCATTCTATAAGGGGAAGTCTCGCAAAAACAACTACTCTCTGACAACGCCTAAACATTCAATACATCTTTGAAAGAGAAGACGTGCATGAATAGAATGCTGAACTCACCTGTTAAGCCTTCGCCTGTCCACAAATCCATGGCATCCTAGCAGTTTGAAATAGTTTGACTGCAAGCGTCCAGGCAATCCAATCCAAAACCTAGTCCACAACATATCAACACGCCGATAAACATCCACGAGATGCAACGTCATCATCCAAAACAGTCGCGGAAGCGCATTCAGTGTAGGGAAGGCCGTTGGGGCCAAAACGTCTGCAACTATGGAAGGCCGTTAAGGCCAAAACGTCTGCAACAAACATGTTTATCAGTCAAGCGTCTAAAGACAAAGGAAACAAACTTTCCGCTTGACTGCTATGAGTGGGAGAAGCACGTTTCTGACAATGGAGTGATGTTTCATTATTGACTCTGTGTTAGAAATGGAGTAATGTTTCATCCATTAACTCCGTGTTAGACATTTTGCTTTTTAAACAAATTCTATATAACTAAGGTGTTTTAAAACTTCATTCTGCCAACTGTTCATCTGCTCAGCCTTCAAGAGGTACTTCCAGGACAATTAGCCAATGTCCCCAGCTCTCCATCCATCTGCATACTACAGAGGAACAAAGGCCCACCTCTACAATCCTTGCACATCGTGACAACAAGCTGTTATACCATGCATTAACAATGGCTCTTCCATTCACAGTTGCCAATGCCCTTATTAAGATGCCTCTCATGGATTCCAGCTAAAACAATTCATGTCTGTTGTACATGTACCATGTTTAATTTCATTTCTGTTTTTCTCTTTTTCAGAGACCCTGAGAGCTAGCTGCAGAAACTGACCCTCATCCAACCCTTTACACTCCACATACATACTTAACACTTTCACGCTATACAAAGGATACATTTCCACTCACACAGCCCACATCCTTGATTTCAAATTCTCACTAGCCTTTTGATTGAGAGTTTCCGAACTAACACCATTTTTATCCACCCCACCATATCTGATCAAACTTTGCACGATAAAGAAATTTTCTTTCTTTATTAAACAAGCAAACAGATCAAATGGCAATGAACATTCTGTATATTTTGATTCCCCCACCTCAACAAACACACACGCGCACACACACACATTCCAAACTACCACCTTTCTTCCTTTTAACTTTTCCCTACAAACTTGAACTATTCCATACTTCTATTTACTGTCATTCACAACAGCTCTAACCATTTAGAGGATGCCTGTAGTTTCAGTTGCTACAGCAGCAACATCCTAAACGAGCTCATATACACTTACAATTCCAAATACCACTATCATCACGCTTCCCTGCACTAATACAGCAGTAAATGCTTCTGTGGAAGCGCACATTGCCTTCTGACCCACTACACCTCTGCAACTGCAGAGACGTTTCACTGAGCTGCTCTCAACCACTGCATCTTAGTGATGCTCTAGCTAAGCCCTTATTCGCTTTCATCTCTACATATCACTGCCGTCAGTATTTAACATTCCTGCGAGAGCACCCATAACGCTCCAATATTGACTACCACTGCGCCTCAGCAACAGCAGAGATGTTATGCTGAGCCTTATTCTCCCCCCGTAACACTGCCGCAGCAGTGACGCTCTGCCTGAGCTCACACACATCTCCATTTAGCCATTCACTACCGATACACTCCACAGCAGCAAAAACACCTCCGCGGAAGCGTACTTGCCTTCCAACATTGACTGCCACCGCACCTCTGCAGCAGCAGAGAGGCTCTGCTGAGTATCTTTTCCCCCCTGCCCCACTGCCGCAGCAGTGACGCTCCGCTGAGCTCCATTTCCCCACTGCACCACTGCCAGCAGTGACGCTCTGCCTGAGCTCACACACACTTCCATTTAACATACTGACACACTCCCCATCACAGCCACAGTAGTTTAAACGCCTCCGCGGAAGCGTTTTTACCTGTTATTATTGTCCATCTCAAAGAAGCCCAGCTGATACTCTCCAGGCAACTTCCATCTAGTGCGTCATGAGCACGACTCTGCCATTTCCTCCTGTTTCCCCTCCCCACTGCTTCCTAGCTAACTTCTTTCTTCTTGCTCCTCCAAGCGCGAGCTATACTTCGCTCCCCTGACACTCCCACCCACCGCAGCTCTGGCTCCCATGGAGCCACCCAGAGCTTCGACTCCCACAGGAGTCCGCCAAGCCCATTCCCCAGCCCAACCCTTTAGCTGCCACACTCTAGCAAGAGCCTCACCCCCCCCCCCCCCCCCCCCCCCCCCCCCCCC
>CAIGQQ010000306.1:1789814-1804728 GCA_903798035.1 Danio albolineatus
CCCCCCCCCCCCCCCCCCCCCATTCCCACCTCTTGCTAAAACGAGCTTCGACTCCCGCAGGAGTCCTGCCCCAGCCACCTCTTGTAGGAGTCTTCACTGCCCCCTCCCTCTCCCAGACTCCCGCAAGAGTAATGCCCCCGCAGCTCTAACTCCCGCAGGAGTTACCCCGAGCTTCGACTCCCGCAGGAGTCAATCACTGCCCTCCCCCGGCCAGTAGAAAAAAAAAAAAAAAAACTTTTCTTCTTTCTGGCGTTGAGACCTCCGCCCCTCTTCATGGCGTCGAGTACCTCCGCCCCTCTTTCTTTCTCCCTTTCGGCACTGACCTGCCCCTTCTTTACTTTCCTTACAGCGTTGAGTTCCTTCGCTACCTTTACTCCACCTTTTCGCATCCCTCCCCCCCTTTCCCCTTTGTTTCTCTACTATCTTTCCTTCTAGTGTCGAGTCATCCGCTACTCTTTCCTTCTTTCTGCATAAGCCCTCACTCCCCCAGCTACAACTCCTACGGAGTCCCCCCAGCTTCAACTACAGCTGAAGTACTCGCTGCCCACCCCCTAACACACCACCCCCGCTCCTGCAGGATTCTTCACCGCCCAAAAATCTATCCCTATTCCTGCAGGAACCCCGCCCACCCGGCTCTGACCCCCGCAGGAGTCACCCAGAGTCTCGACTCCCGCAGGAGTCACTCCCCCTCCCCCCCCCGCCCCCATCCCCCCCCAAGCCACTCATCAAGAGTCCCGCGGAGTCTGTTTCCTCTTTGCTCCACCAGGAGCGTCTCTCCTCTTCCACAATATTATATCCAGCAGCCGGATATAGCATTGACCTATGCCTTTTGGGGGGGTTCCTTCAATACGCGGCTGCTGTCCCGAGCATTAAAAGCCAGTGGCTAACGGTGGCCCAGTGGCTAGCACTGTGTTTTCGCTTGTTCTCCCCGTGCTCGCGTGGTTTTTCCCCTGGCTCTCTGGTTTCCTCCCACGGTCCAAATAACAAGCACTAAGTTACTTGAAAGCACAATTGATATTATAGCCAAGCTCTTAACGAATACACCTCTCCTCAGTTCACCACTAGCTGGAAATAAGCCGAGGGGGAGTTCATCGAGATCTACCTCAGCTCAAACTCTCCTCTCGCCCTGCAAACGGGAGGGAGCCCAGGGCTCGAGGATCTTATGAGCTCAGGGCTCTCTCCCGGGACAGCATGCCAAACAAGCTTTATTATCAATCATCAGCTAAGTGTGAACTCTTGAATAACAAAATGTATTGGATTATAATCAAATAAGAGCTTATTTGATTATAACAAGATGTAGTACTTCCTCAGAATTTCATTTATGAAGTCATACTGTACACTCTCAGAAATAAATGTACACAATCTGTCACTAAGTTGGTACCTTTTCAAAAGGTACACATTTGTACCATACTAATACCTCAAGGGTATATCACTACATAAAAAGTACAAAAGTGTTCCTCTTCTAATTTTTAGGTACTAATATATACTTTTGCGGTACCAATATGGATCCTTTAAGTACAAATGTGTACCTTTTGAAAAGCTACCACCCCAGTGTCAGCTCGAGTACCTTTATTTTTGAGAGTGTACAGAAAATACATTGTTTTATTCAATAATTAATTTATTTTCTTTATGTCTGCTTAGTCCCTTTACTAATCTGGAGTCGCCACAGTGAAATAAACCACCAGTTTATGCAGCAGATGCCCTTCCAGCCGCAACCCATCACTGGGAACACACATACTTTCATTCACACACACACTACAGCCAACCCAATTCACCTATACCACATGTCTTTGAACTTGTGGGGGAAACTGGAGCACCCGGAGGAAATCCACACCAACATGGGAAGACCATGCAAACCCCACACTGAAATGCCAACTGACCCAGTCGAGGCTCGAATCAGCGACCTTCTTGCTGTGAGTCGAGAGCGCTACACACTGCGCTACCGTGCTGCCTACTTTTTTTTCGTAATGTTCAAATTAAAATGCAGTACTAAGACTTCAGACACTACATTTGTTTGACATAAACAGTTAAAACACTGAATTAATAAAGTTATATAGGTTATAAAAAGATTTTTAAAAAGTGGTCGTCATTTACAAAGGATTTTTGGTTAAGCACATGAAATACATTTTCCACCTAACAGCACAGCCTTGTAATTAAAGTGCTCATTTGACCTGTTTTTAGATGATCATCCTTTTATACTTTTATTTGTGGTATATAATAAATATTTGCTCCATTACACCAATAAAAGAGCAGTTCCCCATCTAGGGAACTTCAACACTGCGTCTAACCAGAATGCTAGGGGAACACCTAGCATTCTGGTTAGACGCAGTGTCTCGTTCCCTCTCAGGGAACTATGCTTACATACGTAACCTGAGACAGTTTGTTGTGTCTCCAAACATTTTTTTCAAGCATCAGCATTTCAAAACAAATAATTTTTGAACAAATCATTCATCAAGTCAATGATGCAGTGACCCATATAAATGTAGTTGCTGCAACTGTAGAGTAGCTACTATTACTTTGCGCACATGAAAAATAATGTTCTATTGTATGAAATTGTGTAGTATGAATAAAATTAATATGTTCTGCATATGCCATGTTTTCATTGTAATTGTTTGCTAACAGCAGCTGTACAGGAGAGAAAAAGAAGCACAGAATCAGGAAATGCTTGCAAGACAGGAGTCATACTTGGGATGTGCAGCGAACACTGCCCCCAAAAAACTATTGGTGCAAACACATGATTGCTGTAATACTGTATTTATAAATAGCTTATACAGAATTTAGGTAGTGGCTCGGTGGTTAGCACAGTCAACATCACAGCAAGAAGGTCGCTGGTTCGAGTTCTGTCTGGACCAGTTGGCATTTCTGTGTGGAGTTTGCATGTTCTCCTGATGTTCCGGTTTCCCGCACAGTCCAAAGACATGTGGTTATAACTGATTTGGATACACAAAATAGGCCTTCGTTTATTAATGTGAGAGTGTATGGGTGTTTCTCAGTACTAGGTTGTGGCTAGAAGGGCATCCGCTGTGTAAAACATAAGCCAGAATAGTTGCCAGTTCATTCCGCTGTGGTGACCCCTGAAAAATAAGGGACTAGGCTGAAGTAACATGACTGATTAAACAAATTTATTCTTTTTATTATATTAAATGTGGCATTGAGAGTGATTACACCACCAGAAGATGAGGTAAATATACAAGAAAATCCATAGGTGGTGATTCATTGAAAAGTGTGATGGTGTAAATATACTGGCAGTGTGCAAGAAAGTGATGCTGTCTGAGAATAGGGTTTCAGGGCATGCTGGTGTAGTAGAGAATGAGGTGTTGATAGTCAGCTGTTCTATTCTATGTGGAGACAGCAGAGAGGCTGGGGTGGGAGGTAAAAAATAACTGATAGACGTGCCTATTTTGACCATGTCCTGGAGAGACCGTCTGCATTGTTGTGGGTGACTCCAGCCTGATGTTGAACCTTGAAGTCAGGTGGTGTAAGGGTTGATGTCTTTTGCCATTAATTGGAGGGGAGTGTGGTCCATTACCAGAGTTCAACCCTTTTGCTAATAGATAGTAAAGCAGCTTAATGGGTAGAGCTCCTTTCTACTGTCTGGAGGAAGAAGAGACAGCTGAAGTGAGGTGCATGAAGTATAGGTGATTAGTAATGTGCCTGCTTGAGGAACTGTAAGGCTTTAAAAGCCTCACCCAGGTACACCACTGAAAACACCTGGTGTGGCCTCATAATTTGTAGGAAAGAGATGGGGTCCCCGCGCAGACCGAAGAGTAAATTGCAGCACACCCATGGACTGGTATAGGTGCTAAATGATGTTTTCTCCAGGGATTCTGGTGTTAGAGCCACTTGCCACCCATTGGGCAGGTCCAAAGTGATGTTTAAACAGCCCTGCTCTGCCAATCCAGTAGCTCATCCACTCGGAGCATGAGGTATGCTTTAAAACAAGGCAATGTAGACAGCTAGCCAGACATGGGCTCAGGGTGACAGGGGCTCAGTTGGCATGGGCTTGCCTCTGGATTAGGGGCTTTCAGTCTGCTCACTGGCCTTGAGGTGCCATTTGGTGTCCGCCGTTTTAGTTTCACCCTCCAGTGTTGGATTGTCATTCTCTCTCCAGCATCTTAGGCAAACGATGCCTCCAACACTTCCACTTACTGCATCAGCTCACCAACAGACAGGTTAACATCTATAATCTCAAGGAAGTGCTTATAGCAAATTATCAATTATTACTCTCTGAGCAACCTGGGCAGCAGTGGAGTCCCTGCACACACAGGTGACAGTCCAGTCCTCACCAGGATTTCCTGCTTGACAGTATGATAATCATAATATTGTGGAGGCTGGAGGGAATATGCCTTGTGTGCTTCTCCGGGAAAAATTATGCAAACACACCCACTCATGTTTATTGAGTTTCGAGAGATGATTGGTTCTCTCTTGCCCCACTGTGAGCTGCTCTGTAATTCATTTTATTTACTCTTCATTTCTACAGTGCTTTTTACAATGCAGATTGTGCCAAACATAGATGAAGAAAAGAGAATAAAAGCCATAACATTATTTAAGATTATGTATCATTCCCGCATATACTGTAGGCCGACAATAGAGTAGTGGTAGAAAGCTAGTGCAGTTCTAGTTTACTTAAAACAGATTCAGTTCAGTCTAATATAAATGCGCTCAACCAGCTGCCTCAACCAGGCAAACCAAAGGCGACAGTGGCAAGGACCCAAAACTCTACCAATTGAAGGAAGTGAAGAACAAACCTTGGGAGAAACCAGGTTCATTCAAGGCAGCTAGTTCTATTTTGGCCAAACATCATGGGCAGAGCCGCAGTCGTCGGAGAGCTTACGAACAATGAGCATTCGTGGTAGGCGAGAGTTTAGACTAGTCGACAAGATCAACGAAGAGATTCATCTGTCTTGCATTCCTGACTCATTGATGACCACTATTTACTCTGGGTACGGGCCGAATGGACAAAAGAGAAACAGACAGACTAACATTTGCTGCTGCTGGTGGGTGGGGATCATTCTAAGTCAGCTTATGATCTCCTGCATTGTCAGCATCCCACCTACAGTGTGATTGGGTAAATATGCAATAAAATTCCTGGAGGGTGATTTATTGGAAAGTGCAATTGCATAAATTCTGGCAGTGTGCAGGAAAGCGATGCTTTCTGAGCACAGGGTTCTGGAGCATACTGGGGAAAGTCCAAGTGTTCCGCAATCTGTGGATGCAGGCACACATCATCAGCCACTTGTAACTGCATGTCGAAGCACAGCCAATGTTAGTCAGATGTATTTGGAGTTTAAGCTCACACTTTTCTTCTTCTCTTCTACATAATCCTGTGTCTTTGATTAAGTTCAGGTACTGAAGATCGGCGTGCAATCTGGACTGATAGCTGTGAGCGTGTAGTCTCCATGGCGACCCTGAACTTGCTCTGGGTAGCGCATAAACTATTTTGCATCAGTGCAATTCAGTATTAAATGATATTAAAAGTTATTTTATCAGCATTTTTCTCTATCCAACAGGATAACGCTTGTCGAAATATATCAAGGATATCACCCTGAGAGAAGCGATAATGTTGAAATAATGCTTCCTATACCGTGCAGGACTAGACTTTTAGAACAAAGCTTACAAGTCAATCGCCATTCAAAAAAGTCCATAATAGGTGGCTTTGAAAAGTTTATTGTGCGTCATTAATTTTTATGAGTTGTGTTACTGCCGCACTTTGTCTTGGCTGAATTTTTAGGGTTTTTGGTTTTGTTTGTTCAGTCCTGTCAGCACTCCGCTGCAGGACTTTTTAAAGCCTCTTCCTCTTAGAAGGAAGTCCCAAGGATCACAGCAGAAGCAAAGCACAAGTATGAAGGAGAAAGTGAAGGAGGAAGAAATCAATGGAGAAAATTTCGCTGCAGGCTCGCTTAGTTTTATCTGCCTTTGAAAGAGTCAGCTTTAATTTGACTTTGATCTCAATTTGCTGCTGCATGAATTGGCTTCCATGTGCTATAATGAATAGAGAGGAAAGTTTTCTAGAGGATTTTCCTTTTCCAAAGCTCTCTCTCCTTCTCTCTCACTCTTGCTTTCATCATCTCTCTTTTCCCTCCCTCCGTCTCCCATACCCAGGCCCAAAAATAAACCCTCAAAAAGTGCCCTTTCTATTTGTAATTTCCTCAGATGGATCGAGACGGCTCTAAATCATCAAATTAAGTCGACTGAAGAGTCCTATTAGATACTTTAACCAAGCTGAAACTCTCCTTGAAGCAAGTGATTAAATTTGTTTATGCGTAAGTTCCAGTCCACCACTGAAAGTTTTCCAGAATGCCTTTAGTAATAGTACAGAACGTCTTACTTAGGACATAAGAGAATAAATGAAAGCTGCTTAGCGCTCGAAGCTTAGGGGAAAGGACTTCTTTTTAATCTATCTTTTCACTCACTCGCTCTCTCGCTTTCATCAGACTTTAAAGGAAGCCGGTTCACAGGTCTGCGGGATGAAACAGTTACAGACTTTGTTGAGATAGTCATAATTCACTGGTCTTTTCGCAGCTCCCCGCATTCAGAGATTTTTACTGACCTGGGCAATTAAACACAGTGCTAGTTTTAGGAATTGCTCCCTCGCAGGCACTGCTTTTTATACTGAAGGCTATGACATGACGTTTAGGATCAGCCTTCAGCTTTTGTTAGTAAAAACACGAGTTTAGACGCTCTCACTCTCTCTCAGGAGCATGTACATTAATCTTTTCTGAGGCCCACTGCAAACACACAGTTGTAAATGCATTAGTGAGAGGCTTCATGGCTCAATAGAGTGAAGAATGAGAGACAAAATGTGGTGATGGCAGTAATAAAGAGATTGCTCTCGGATCCTCAGACACACACACACACATACAGACGGCTCACTTCCTTTCTCAAGGGATGTAACAGGTTGACACAATGAACAGCTGGACAAGTTCTCACTGACACCCCTCCCTTTAAACACAAAAACTCACAGAGAGAGAGAGAGAGAGAGAGAGAGAGAAGTCACACACAATCTTGCCCTTTTCTGACTGAGTTAGTCTTTTTTAGTGTTCATTAAACCATTACAGAGAATACATAGAGATAGTTCACATACAAATGAAACATTTGCCCTTGTGTTATGCCACACCATAAAACATTCAAATCAAACTATGTGGAACATTTCTTCGTTTTGTTTTGTTTTTTATTTGAAGTCAGTAGTCACCAAACTGGATGCCAATTTTTTTTTAAAGATGGCCTTTGCTGTTGTAATTTTCAGAGAAAAGTTTAAATTTACATTCATTCATTCATTCATTCATTCATTTTCTTTTCGGCTTAGTCCCTTTATTAATCTGGGGTCACCAGAGCAGGATGAACCGCCAACTTATCCAGCATTTTGTTTTATGCAGCGGATGCCCTTCCAGCTGCAACCCATCTCCGGGAAACATCCATACACACTCATACCCTACGGACAATTTAACCTACCCAATTCACCTATACCATGTCTTTGGACTTGTGGGGGAAACCAGAGCACCCGGAGGAAACCCACGCAACCACGGGGAGAACATGCAAACTCCACACAGAAATGCCAACTGACCCAGCCGAGGCTCAAACCAGCGACCTTCTTGCTGTAAGGCAAACATGCTACTCACTACGCCACCGTGGCGCCCCTTTAAATTTACAATAAAACGATTATTTGTTCAATGGAATATTTAGATAGATAGATAGATAGATATTTCTATTTCTACGTAAATAATATTTAGGAACCTTATCTGAAATTATTATGGGAGCACTCAAAACATCATATGCTCGATTTACTGGTTTATTTGTTTTAAGAGTTTATAACTATTCACTTATTCATATGATTTTCTCTATCCTTAAGCAAACACTTTACGAACTTGGTCAAGATACCTTTTTTTTCTTTATTTTACTTTTTCTTCTTTTTTCTTCTTTATTTTTCTTTACTGCAAACACATAAGGTTTCTGTTGATTTCTATTAAACCACACTGAACTGAGCTAAACTGAACTTCAACTATAAAAACTGGACTGACACAGTTTCAGTTTACTATAATCTTCTATGTGAAGCTGCTTTGACACAATCTACATTGTAAAAGTGCAGAAATAAAGGTGAATTAAATTTCATTCAATTGTTGTGAACATTTTCCATCTTGATGCAATTCCTGAGAACACATGCTGCAAATTATACACCCACTTCATAGGTAGTTTAGCAAATGTAAAATATTCACATTAGCTACGTTTCCATCCAGCTATTTTTATTTGCATTTTGGATATGCGCATAAAAAGCAGTTGATGGAAACACCATGATGCGCATAGATTTTGAAAATGTGCATACAAAAAGTATGCGCATAACTGAGTAGGATAAACTTTTTATTCGATGAGAAAAGATGCGCATAAACTGCGATGGAAACACTTTTACCGCATAAATCCCAGTATGCACATTAAAAAAGGTCATGTGATTTTGTTATTAGAGATCATGTGATGATACAAATGTGTGTAAATGGACAAACCAGCAGGCTGAGCACATCGTAAAACATCTGAAATGTTGTTTTGGTCATTCTAAAATGCCTTACCGTTTTAGTAGTTGTGTTATTATATTATTAATGACCTCGAGAATCAAGAGTGTCTGTGCTCCACGTCTCCAGTTTATCTAGTTCACTTATACTGCATGTCTTTAGACTGTGGGGGAACACGAGGAGAACATGCAAACTCCACACAAAAAGACTTCATGGCCTAGTCGGTACTCGAAACAGCAACCTTCTTGCTGTGAGCCGACAGAGAAATTTTCATCAATTTTATGTGGATTTAACATAATACAGATACTGTAAACTAATTCAAGAATTGTGTTGTGTTGATTCAGTTCATTTAAATAAGTGATCTGAACAAGCAGCGTACATGTGGTATTTTTCTATGGTATTATATATAGTATTTTTTTGGGAGGTGGGATGGGTGGTGTATCATCAGAAAGGCGAGTCAGGGGTCGATGGCAATGAAAAGGCCAGCATTTGAGTATAACTAGACAGAAGAGGTCTCTAATCTAATTTGACTGGAGTGTGTATATGTGTGTGTGCTCAGTAAGAGAGTACTGTGGGAATAACCCAAGACGGCCTTCTGTGTGAATGGTTCCTCCTGAGCCAAAACCAGTGGGGTGTCCCTATCCTCTTTTTTCCATCCCTCTCTCTTTCCATAACCCCTCCTCATTCTTCACCCCCTGATTCCAGCTTTGCCACTCAGACAGAGACAGATTAAATGACAAAAAGGGGGCAAGAGCAAGTAACACAGAGTGTCTCCTGATTAGTGACTGACACTCAAGCACCCCATCAAGAACTGCGAGTACTTTTCAGTGACTTCAATATGTCAAAACTACTTAGGAGTTAAATATTGTTCTAAAATCTAAATACTGAACAAGTATTCAAGTTTTCTGCACTACTTTGCATGAGAAAGTTTGATTTCTCAACATTAATTTTATAGGGACAATTTTAATGTTGCAGCAGGCAAGTTGACTCATGTCAAGGCCATGTCAACACTAAAATGTTTTGTTGAAGACATATAAGTTCATGTGGAAACACAAGTGGATACATTTGAACATGTGTTTCACGTTGTATTGTGTACTGTGAAAATGGAGGCTTTTCAAAACGATTTTTAGTCATGTGACCAATTGAACTAAAATAATGGACGGCATTGTACAGCAGTTGTTTTGTCCCCAAGTTAAACTTGACATTTTTGATAACGATGAAGGAAGCAAATAATGAAAAGCGCTAAATGATGTTTATTTGAAAGTGTTTAAATGCTAAACAAGTTGCCAATATATAATTATAATTTTTTGTTTAAAGCTATTATATAAAAAGGTTGTGTACACTGCACTGATCCAATCACAGAAAGTGACTCTAAAAACACTGAAAGCAGGTTCATCTGGTGTTTATCATATAAAGTGTGAAACAACAGTTCATGACTTCCCTGAATTAGTTATTAATTGTGAGAAATAGTGTGAAACATGAATGAAAACCACCCAGGACTCCATTCACATGCATTTATAATGACCCAGAGCTTAGTTTATACAGGAAATGCAACATTTGCAAAGCATGATTATGAACCTAAAACTGTTTAAAATGTTAACCTATATTTATGACAACTCAATTTTGTGTTTTGTGTCAAACTGTCCTGTGAATGAAATTGAATGGATAGTTCATCTAAAAATGAAAAATCTGCTACCTTGACTAATCTAGTTTGAGGTTTTTGTTCTGTTGGTATTTGTTTTTCCTACTATGGAAATCAATGGATACAGACATTCTTCCAAATGTCTTATTTTATGTTGAACAGAACAAAAAAAAAAAAACTGCTTTAGTCAAGGGTGCATAAATAATGGCAGAATTTTCATTTTTGGGGGGTTAACTTTCCCTTTAAGGTTATTTATTTTTGGATAATCATTTTTGCAAAAATTAACCAGCATTTCAAAACCAACATGTAACCTTCTTTTCGTTCTTTGTTCTTTTTCCTCTACTTATTTATTTATTTTATTTTATTTTTTTACTATTATGCCAGAGAAGAACCATTGGCTTACTCAAGGAACCACTATTTCTTAAAGTGTACAACATTTTAATGAACTAAAAAACTTTCAACAACATTTCCAAAGTACCTTTTGTGGAATGGAAAAGTTCCATTGATATAAAAGGATCTTAATATAATCATCGATATAAGATTATCAATATCAGAATTTCATTTAAATGTGAAATGTTCTTTACTGCCATAAATGGGTCTATGAAAACCTTCAATCTTCAAGGAACCTTTGCATTGCACTGAAGGTTCTTTATTGGAATTGATGGTTCTCTTAAAAAATTTATAACACCCATTACACTATATGTCCTGTAGATTTTTTTAACTGTTCTTCATACTAAACCTTTCTTTTATATGAACTGTCGACCATTCAAGGTTCTTTGGGGAACCCCCAAAATAGTACTTCTATGGCATCACTGCCTGTTATGAAAACTTTATTTTTAAGAGTCAATTGTTGGGTTGTAAAGAGTGTCATTTCAGTGTTTGGCTTGTCTGTCTGGGGTTTGTGTGAACACTTAAAGTAACTAAGTTCAGCTAAAAGATGGCCACTTGAAAGCTGAATAAGGTCAGAGCGAAGCACGGCTCTGAAGACGAGCTCTCAAAGTGAGCTTCTGACACTTCTATTACTAACACAACACATGAAGTCATCTGTGTTTACAGCACACATCAGAGCTCAAGCACACAAATCAACTCGACCGCAGGAACTGCGCTGTTTTCATGTTGTCTCCGAGCCCTTTGTTTGTTGATTATCACTGATGTGATGCAGTTCATGAGTTGAGAAAGAAATGCTTATAATGTGAATTATACATGCCATAAATTAAAATAATACGTTAACCATGCCAAAACATAAGTGCTTAATTAGTTAATGCCCAATGGAGGGTTTTGTAGTGACTGTTATATAATGAAAATTCATCATAAACCACAGAAAAACCTGTTTATGATTGGCTTTAAAGATTCATGCAGTGCTTTTCAGCTGTCAGTGCTAATTCCCAGATATAACAATAGAAAATCTGTTCATGTTTTTCAAAGTGGGCCGGGATGATTATATGTCTGATATATAAAGGGACACATTAAGATTCATAAATAAATTATGTGTTATTGAACCATTAAAACCATATGTGCATAAAACACAGCAGGCTTTGAAGTAGTCAAAGCACTTAAATTATTAATTGAAGAGCTCACAAGCCTTTCCTCAAATCATCTGACCCTTTTGAGAAGTGAGGCGAGTTTTTAAACAGCCTTTTGCGTTTTGAAAATGAGGGGGTCTATGCAATGAGGGGATTAATTTTGCAGTCTGTGATTCTGAATTCTTACTCAGATAGGCATGTCTGCATTGCTGTAGAACTGTTATCCTTTACTGGTCTGTCAAGAATGAATGAACTGGCACTTACTCATGCAATCGCCGAGACTTAAATGTAATATTTTCTTTTATTTGAGAGCCAAAATGGCATGCTTTTTTTTTAAAGATCAGTGATCAGAAATAAATATGCTTTATATGCTGTATGACTCACACGCAACAACAATTAATCACATACAGTATCTGCAACATCACTGTTGAAAACATTGTGATTGACGTTTTTTTTTAATGTTTTTGTCTTTTTTTCAGCTTATCAAGGCATTTATTATATCGTAAATATATAATAATACATACATAAAGACCAAATATCATTACAATTAATGATATATATATATATATACTCACCAGCCACTTTATTAGATACACCTTACTAGTACCCTTTTGCCTTCAGAACTGCCTTAATCCTTCATGGCATAGATTCAACAAGGTTCTGGAAATATTCCTCAGAGATTTTGGTCCATATTGACATGATAGCATCACGCAGTCACTGCAGATTTGTCAGCTGCACATCCATGATGCGAATCTCCCGTTCCACCACATCCCAAATGTGTTCTATTGGATTGAGATCTGGTGACTGTTGAGGCCATTTGAGTACAGTGAACTCGCTGTCATGTACAAGAAACCAGTCTGAGATAATTCATGCTTTATGACATGGTGATTTATCATGCTGGAAGTAGCCATTAGAAGATGGATACACTGTGGTCATAAAGGGATGGACATGGTCAGCAACTCGGGTAAGCTGTGGCGTTGACACAATGCTCAATTGGTACTAATGGGCCCAAAGTGTGCCAAGAAAATATCCCCCACATCATTACACCACCACCAGCAGCCTGAACTGTTGAGAAAAGGCAGGATGGTTCCATGCTTTCATGTTGTTGATGCCAAATTCTGACCCTACCATCTGAATCAAGACTCAGACTCAGACCAGGCAATGTTTTTTCCAATCTTCTATTGTCCAATTTTGGTGAGCCTGTGCAAATTGTAGCCTCAGTTTCCTGTTCTTAGCTGACAGGAGTGGCACCCGGAGTGGTCTTCTGCTGCTGTGGCTCATCCACCTCAGTGTTGGACATGTTGTGCATTCAGAGATGCTCTTCTGCATCCCTTGGTTGTAACGAGTGTTTATTTGAGTTACTGTTGCCTTTCTATCAGCTCGAACCAGTCCGGCCATTCTCCTCTAACCTCTGGAATCAACAAGGCATTTTCACCACAGAACTGCCGCTCACTGAAAATTTTCTCGTTTTTGGACTATTCTTTGTAAACCCTCTCTAGGGTGTTTGAAAATCCCAGTATATCAGCAGTTTCTGAAATACTCAGAATGGCCTGTCTGGCACCAACAAACATGCCACGTTCAAAGTCACTTAAATCACCTTTCTTCCCTATTCTAATGCTTGGTTTCAACTGCAGAAAGTTGTCTTGACCCTGTCTACATGCCTAAATGCATTGAGTTGCTGTCCCACTTGATTGGTTGATTAGAAATTTGCATAAGTGAGCAGTTGGTCAGGTGTACCTAATAAAGTGGCCTGTAAGTAATATATATATATATATATATATATATATATATATATATATATATATATATAGTTTTATAGTAATGATTATAACAATAGTACATTGCTGTGTTTATTTATGCTTTCCCAGCCTTACTTAATTTCAAAAACCATGCCAATAAAGCATTTTTTCAGATGCACTCGATAACACAAAGCACATGCATATGCGACCTGTTTCAGAGTACAAAACAGTTTAAGAGGAGAACGGAGACATGATAAGCAGATTAAGACCGTGGTCCTCCTGTATCTCTAACCAACACGGCCTTCAGGCCCCAAATCCACCCGCAGCTCTGGCTCTTAAAACTACACACTTACTGCGATATAAAAAAAAATAAGCTCTGCGAATTCAAGCTGATACTTGCACTTTTTCCCTCAAAGCACAGTTTGAAGTGCATAGAGATTCCCTTTGACTTGCCAGTTGACAACTTCAGGAAGATCAGTGAGGAAAATGGAGTTTTGTCGAAGAGGATGAAGACGACCTTCGTGTCCACCTCATCCCACATGTAGGACTCTCCTGTTGTCAGAATGTAAAACGTCACCAGAAACATAAGCTTTGACTCCTATAAAAAAAAGAAAAGCTAATAAGATTTCCATTCATTTAAACTTATCAAAATTCCCACTAGAGCCCGGGGAGCTTTCTTTCTCGCAACCCTCTTTTCTTTCATCCATGGTTAAATATGTAAATAAAATGTCTAAAGTCATTCTTCAAAGGGGAACAAAAGAAAAAAGGGGGGCTGAGAGAATGGGGGGAGGCAGCCCTAAAATGCCTTCCTTTCTCCATAACATTAGCCAGAGGGGGGCCAGCTTCTAGGCAGAGAGGAACAGCAGGGGAGCGCGCAGCCTCCATACAATCACACATCTCTCCAATCCCTCACACACAAAAAACATGAAATATCTTTTCAGTCTGAGCCATCAAAGGGCCTCCCTTCTCTTTATTAGTTACAGAATTATCTCACACTTTCTGATTTCCACCAAGATGGAGCCCAGCGAGCTGCTGCTGCTGCTGTGCTTTGGAAGAGATAAAGTTCATGTGTGTGTGTGTGTGTGAGTGTGTGTTTGTGTGGGTGTGTGTGTGTGTGGGTATAAAGGATAACTGTAGAAATGACTGAGTATGAAACGGTGAGGGCGGTGGATGCTAGACGCAGAAATAAACACAAAACATGAAAGGGAAAGTAGGAGCTGCCAAGGCTACTGATGATAAAGATTGAATGGTCATGATTCTCCGCTCTGTTCTTCTCCCGCTCTTCAAAGCCAAATCCTCACGGCCTGCAAAACAATCACACAACAGAAACGTGTAAAATAAAGTACGAACAAATCAGCCCGGATGCGCAGTGGTGGAGCAGGGCATCTCAATTAACCACCCTCTCTGTATTATATGTATGTTTTAGAAGCGTCAGTCATTGAGATAATGAGGCTGTCTGTGCGTGTGTGTGTGTGTGTGTGTGTGTGTGTGTGTGTGTGTGTGTGTGTG
>CAIGQQ010000306.1:1804738-1815752 GCA_903798035.1 Danio albolineatus
TGTGTGTGTGTGTGTGTGTGTGTGTGTGTGTGTGTGTGTGTGTGTGTTTCATACAGGGTTCTGATACGTTACACATCCTGAAAGGCTTCATTATTTGAGAGAGCGATGAAATGGTGTTTACATATCAAAGCCAGGAAAAATGATGGTATGTTTGTACATGTGATCATCATTATTAATGACTCCGTGGGTTAAACGGCATGTCAAATAGGCATTTTATGAATGAAACAGCCTGGTTGTTGATTACCGTCCAGCATTGTCAGACTTTATATGGTATTTGAGCACTTGGATAGCCTGAAGCATCATTTGCTGTATACATATTAAAGAGGTAGGGGCGCCACGGTGGCGTAGTGAGTAGCACGTTCGCCTCACAGCAAGAAGGTCGCTGGTTCGAGCCTCAGCTGGGTCATTTGGCATTTCTGTGTGGAGTTTGCATGTTCTCCCCGTGGTTGCGTGGGTTTCCTCCGGGTGCTCCGGTTTCCCCCACATGTCCAAAGACATGCAGTACAGGTGAGTTGGGTGAGCTAAATTGTCTGTAGTGTATGTGTGTGAATAAGAATGTATGGATGTTTCCAAGAGATGGGTTGCGGCTGGAATGGCATCCGCTGCGTAAAACAAATGCTGGATAAGTTGGATCATTCCACTGTGGTGGCCCCGGATTAATAAAGCGACTAAGCAGACAGGAAAATGATTGAATGAACATTAAAGAGATAGTTCACCCAAAATTTAAAGGACCTCATCATTTACTCTCCCTGGTGTGGTTTTAAATCTTTATGAGTTTCTATGAGTTCCCATATGTTAAAAAATACTATAAGGTCCCAGAGATCAGCATTTTTCGAAATATCTTCTTTTGCAACACAGGTTCATTGGAAATATGTTCCCAGGGTTACATTTTTGAGAACTGAGAAAACAAACTAGGTTAACGGTCAAAACTATTTGAACTACACTGTGAAACAGTCAACTTTATCAAATGAAATGAGTGTAGTGAAGGTAATGACCTAATTAAATACCTCAACTCTAACTTAAATGGAGTAAGTTCACAGTACTCATATAGATGAGTTTTTTTACTCAAATGGTTTGTACCAATCGGTTTCCTCAAACGGTTTGAGTTGCCTTAACTCATTGGGTTTTACAATACTCAGTTCTCTTCATTTATTGGGTTTTAATGTGCTTATTAATTGCTTTGTTTACTCAAATGGATTAAGTTCACAGTACTCATAAGGATTAGTTTTTGAACTTTGAATTTTTAATATTGTGGTGCTGTTCCTAGAGAAATGTAATTTTAAATGAGAAAACAGTGGGCGTGGCTTGTTTTTTCTACTGCGAGATAAATGGATGTAGTAAAGTAGGCATTTCATTCAGAAAGATTGGGAAGGGGGGTTATAAGAGTTATCACAACCTAAGAGACTCCTCCTGTTCACCATTTCTGCTTGTTGTCAAAACTGACCGTTGGAGCGGCATGGTTAAATATGTTAGCCACGCCCACTACCTCAAAATCATGTAACCTCATTTAACTGAAAACAAACAGGAAGCACATTTTCTCCTGCTTGCCTAAAATGCTGGAATGTCCCACAATCTGAAAAATCGTTTTTTATTCTTTATCTGCTGTATGTTATGCTGCTTTGACATAATCTACATTGAAAAAGTACTATATAAATAATGAAGTGTTCAGATGCAAAAACCTTTAAGTGCTGTCTGAAGATTTCTACTCAAATGGGCATTTCAAGAGTTCACCCTTAGATACGCTTAGCGTTTATAGCAGGTTTGGCATGCTGTCCCGGGAGAGAACCCTGAGCTCAGAGATACTTGAACCCAAGGCTCCCGCCCGGTCAATGAGCATATAAGGGGATCCGAGATCAGGTAGGTCTCGAGAGCTCCTCCTAAGGAAAGGGAGGAAAAGGAGGAGATGGGGTGGAAGTGGGCATTCTCTTGAAATTGGTTTATTCAATTCAATTCAATTTACCTTTATTTGTATAGCGCTTTTACAATTTTGTGTCAAAGCAGCTTCACATTGAAGGTTATAGTAAATTGAAACAGTGTCAGTGTTGGAGTTTAGTTTAGTTCAGTTTAGTGTGGCTTAATATTCACTACTGACAGTCCAAACACCGAAGGGCAAATCTATCGATGCACAGCTCTACAGGTCCCGAACCATGCAAGCCAGTGGCGACAGCGGCAAGGAAAAAACTTCATCAATTGGCGAAAGTGAATAATTAAAAAGCCTCAACTGAGGCCCCGTTTACACTAGTGCGTTTTCGTTTTAAAACGCATAAGTTTTGCTATGGTTACGCCAGCCGTCCACACTACACCGGAGTTTTCGAGGTGCGAAAACGGAGCGTTTTGAAAACGCTGGAGACAGCGTTTCCATTCTAAAACGCTGCTGTTGCGTTTCAGTGTGGATCGAGGGAAACGGTTATCTTTGAAAACAGAGGCGTAGCTGCTGAGATCTGATACGTGATTGGGGCTTTGGGTCATTGCGTATCCTTTCCTTATTCGTCAAGCGCACATGGCTATGACGTCACCGGCAGACGGCAGACCAGCCTTCACTGTAAACACGGCATTTTCGATAGCCAAGGATGTTTTATATTCATTTGTTACTTTAAGTAACAACTCAACCTCGTCGTCTGTCCTCAAAAAGACCTCTCTTGCTTTCTTTGCCATCGCGTTCATCGTTCCTCCAGCGTTTGTTGACTAACAATAACCAAACGCCGAGCGAGACACATGCTTCCTGTTTATACTTAACCGCGCATGCTCAGAGTGCGTGAATGGTGCGTGAATGGTCACGTGATATACGTTTCTGGTGGAGGGAGATCTGTTGAGATCCGCTAGTGTGGACGCAGATCGTTTTCATGCTAAAATGCCGTTTTTAAACTAAAACGCACTAGTGTAAACGGGGCCTGAGAACGCTGGACGTCAGCGAGACTCATCTGTCCACTTCTCCATGCACCAAGCAGCTGCTCAGTATACAGCGTGGTAAAGGATTTATGAAACTTCACTTTTCATAGGCTCCCATGTGTGGGGGTTCAGTAATTTCCCTTTTCTGGCAAATTGTTGTTTTTATTGCCTTTTGCCTTTAAGTGAAATAACTTAATAAAAGTTCATGTTTGAAGAAAATATCAGACAACTCTGAGAGGATTTGCATCTGAAGTCTTCAAATATAATTTGACCTGACTAAATAAAGGTATAAACAGGGTTGAAACTAACCTGTCAAGTTGAAAACACATTTAATTGGTTTGCTTTTGTATTGTACATGCTCATGTGGTCAAACGCATTTGAATTGAACAAACAAGACTGCTCGTACTGACTTATCACATGATTAATAGATGTGTTGTGAGAGAGTTCACTAAAAAAGTTCATATATTTCACTACATTGGACTAAACACAAGGAATAAAACAGATTTTCCATCCTCATACTGTTCATACATTTGCCTTTTGACTGTAAGTTGCATATAGCTACATGTCTGTGAGAAGCAATAGTGCTAATGCATGCGAGGGCCAGTCACCTTTACACTGTCGATTACAGGACTTCATCAGGCCTTTTGCGGACTTCCTTGGGATCAACAGACAGGGTGCTTTGTCTGCCAAACACCTTGGGCATGGGCTTGAGGGGTGGTCAAGAACAACAGTGGAGAAAGATGGCACCATTGTCTACTAGCTAACATCAACATTTAAAACACTAAAGACATTTAAAATGGATTCAGCACAAAGTATGATTTCAGACTTTAGTGAGTGTCAGTAATAACCCAAGATGGTAGGTCTATTAGTGGAATAAATATGGTAATAATATAAAATAAATAAAGAAATGTGATGCAAACATATGAGACTTTTTATAAATGTGTTCTCTTACCTGACATAAAGGCCATCTTAGTGTATCTTGCGTATTTGCGTGATTTATGTGACCTATGTTTTGTTATATGTATAGCTTTAATTCACTTTTCCCTCACTGGTGAGAACTCTAAGTTCAGGTCATTTTCTTGCTTGGCTGACCAATTGTTATAAGATAACGGTAACTGCATGTCCACGCAGGACCTGCATGGGTGACTATAAGTGAACATTTACGAGTTCAACTGAAGCCAGGTGAATGTCATAAACCACTGAAACAAAACTTGTTCAACAGAAAGTCTGTTTGCATTGTTTGCATTTTGACATCCAAATTGAACTGATATTGCAAAATTTCATGTAAAACTTGCTTTCTGGAGTCCAAAAGAGAAACTATTTAAATTAGCACTATCATAATACAACTTTACTGTGTCACTTGAACCAGTATGATTTGGAATTTGTGACCAGGACTTGTTAGTGACCAATAAAGAGTACAGTATATTGAGTTTGTTAACATCTCTGAAACATATCACTAATTTTATGTCTTGTATACAGTTTCACACAACTCACAATAAAGGGCCAACTTTGTCGCTGGAAAACATTTCTCAAATATGTTGAAAAGCATTTTACAAGATGTCATAAAAGTGTTCATACAGCATTCAGACAAAGATGACAACAGTCGTCATGCTTTTTGTGGATAAATCATGGTTTTACTAGGTAATGCGAGAACACTAAGCTATCTGGTATCTTTTGCTCCATGAGGCCTTCTGTGCCTTCTTCATAGCTGTGACGAAACTTACTAAAAACAGCCAGCTTACGCAAAGTTACCTTTCATGGTCTTTTTGAATTGATTTAGATGTAAAATAGAGCACACTTTTTTTCATGAATACTGTTGGGCGGTATATTTCACTGAAAAACATGGGAAACAAGTATTACTCTTCAGTTCTCACATATCAAAACATGCTTGAATTGCAGCAGCGAAGTTTTAATGTTATGAACATAGTTTGCCTAATGTTTATATCTAAATAAACGCCATTAAAAATGTTCATCTCATAAAGCGATCATGTCTCTTCAGAAGACCGGCATGCAGAAATCTCTAAGATGTGATTAAAAAATCTTGGAACAACATGAGGGTGAGTTAATGATCACCGAGATTTCATTTATGGAATGAGCTAACCTTAATGTTCACCCCTGCTAGCATAAAATGAGTTGAACTCTGACTTTTGATTTCAACAATACTGACTTTTACACTATGAAGTTGGCATGTATATATGCCCTTAAGGAGAGTGATGGTTACAGCTAGGCTAAGACTATAGGCCCTGGCTTGCCAGCCATTACCGCCAACTTGAGTTAAAACGAATCTGCTGAAACGAGACTGAAAAGCTCTTTGTCTAAGAATTCATCCTTAGGCATTTTATCCTGTGCTCATGCAACTATTTACAACTGAGCACAGAGGGCGAAGACTGGAAACTACCATAGCATATGTTAAGAATGTCTTTTATGTCATTACACACCCACATCTCTTCATAAGGCCACTTGTTCTGTGTTTTCATGTCGGGGACTGAATTTTACATATTCGTTTGAAGCATTGAAAAGGGCAGAGGAATTTATAAAAGCACTCAGTGTTGTGTACAAAACTTGGGAATTAATGGGATTGCTAGCACAACAGTCTTTGTTACATGAGCACTGGAACAAAATATGGTGAAAAAAAGTTTCTGACGTAAACAAAGCATTATAAATATCATGTAGATGTTAGAAGAACAAAGCTGGAAGAATAAAGTTTTTAACGCATGTTTGATTTATGAGTGAAGTCTGTGGTTAACATTCCTGTGAAACTTTCATTTTCTTGTAAATTACAGACTAAAAAAACGTTCATAGTAAATTTGTGTCTTGTTTTTCAGCAAAAAAATCTAATAATTCTTATTAATTTACTTGAAAAGTACAATTACTTTTTACCTTATAAATATGTAAGGTATTAAGTCTTAATAAAATAATAATAGGGCATCACGGTGGCTCAGTGGTTAGCACTGTTGCCTCACAGCAAGAAGGTCGCTGGTTCGAGCCCCGGCTGAGTCAGTTGGCATTTCTGTGTGGAGTTTGCATGTTCTCCCGTGTTCGTGTGGGTTTTCTTTGGTTTATTCATGAATTGAATAAACTGAATTGACCATAGTGTATGTGTGTGAATGCGAGTGTGTATGGGGTGTGTATGGGTGCTGGATTATCTGCTGTGTAAAATATATGCTGGATAAATTGGCGGTTCATTCTTTTGTGGTGGCCCCCTGATAATAAGGGACTAAGCTGAAATAAAATGAATGAATGAATGAATGAATGAATGAATGAATGAATGAATGAAAATAATAATAATAGTAATAATAATAATAATAAAAATAATAATAATTAATAATAATAATAGAAAAAAAAGTGTTTATGGTAATAAAACAAAACAAAATACCATGATTTTTATATCTCAAATATGAATTATTTTAAATGTTAGCATAAGAGTTTAGCAAGAAGTTTCAGCATGATGAACTAGTTTAAAAGCTATAATCACAGTAATTCTCTAATCATAGTGATAAAATAAAATATTAAAAGTATTTTAAAAATAACAGAAAAAAAAAAGAAAGAAAGAAAGGAAATGTCAGGTTTGATGTCAATACTGCTCTAGTAATTGTAGTCTGCATTAATAAGGGTCTCTTTCGTTTTTAAGTTTGTCTTTTTGAAAACTTAAGTGGCAAATGTTTTCTATACTTGCATTAATGTCTTATGAGCGATGTGGTTTATTCTTGTTTATTATTTGGTGTTCTGTAAAATGTTTGTGTGGGGTAAGAGATTAAAGACTCTTCGGCCATCAGTTCTAGTTCAGTCAACAATAAAAAAGCGAGGGGTATTTCAAGGAGTAAAAAAACTCTTTTCTCTCCACTCTTTCTTCCCTCAATGGCCAGAGCGTGAAAATCGTCAGTTGTGGAGAGAAAGGAGACACATCTCGACTGGAAAGCCGCTGATTCCTTTTGGTCGTCCTCGGCGAGAGATTTCTCACTGACTTGCGCCGAAAAGTCTTCCGTAAATCATCAGAGGGGTTTTATCCGGGAAGAGAAAACAACAACAACAACAAATGGCCAGTGAGTAATTTACTGTGATCTTGTGGTAAAGTGGTGACGAGGATTTGAGGACTGCACAGCCAGTTCCGCACGGTTTAAGGATAATCAGTGTGTCAGTTTGGGCTTTCTTATGTAAAGCAGCTGTCTTTGAAGGCGGATCTTTGGCAGGTTAGTTCAGGACGGTGGCGGAGGAGCGCAGACACAGACAGCGCGCGAGGCAGAGAGCTGCTCTTCAGGGAGAAACGGACACGAGCTGAAGTGAATATTCACACGTTTGCGGAGAGGATTCGTTCATTTATTTTCACATGACTGAGATAAAACGACACCGTGCCTTCAGTTTGATCAGTTTGGATACACTTTGCGGAGGATATATGTGTGGAAAGTAGCGCGAGCGCAATTTGAAAAGTAAGTCCACTTTTGTGAAGAAACAGACCGTCAGCGATATTTCACAGGACAGGAGAGATTTAAAAAACGGAATTATCATCTGTGGACTGGGGATTGAACATAAACAGCGCGAAACCTCATAAACGGTGAAAGTTTTTATATATTTTTAACCTGTTTGAAGATTTTTATGAACTGATAATCTCATGTTTCTTGTTTGGATATAATAACTTTTTTTCAATTAAAACTAAGACAACAATGAAGAAACTTTTCTAGTGAAACAAAGCTTTTTTGGAAGACAATCTCGGCTATACATGAGTTAAAACTGAAAGACAATGTTTGCTGCCGGTGTCGGACTCAGCCTTGGGCTGCTGTGCTTTGCCGGGTTTTGTTCTGCGATCAGTTCCATCGACCCAGACCGGCCAGGTGAAGGAAGATGCCAGGAGATTGCCATTCCTCTCTGTAAGGACATTGGCTACAACTTGACAGTTATGCCGAACTTAATGGGACATGAAGATCAAAATGAAGCAGCAATAAAGCTGCATGAGTTTGCTCCGCTGATTGAGTTCGGCTGCCACAGCCATCTGAAGTTTTTCTTGTGTTCACTCTACGCTCCCATGTGCACAGAACAGGTATCCACACCTATCCCAGCATGCAGAGTGATGTGCGAGCAGGCAAGGCAGAAGTGTTCACCCATCATGGAGCAGTTTAACTTCCACTGGCCTGAGTCGCTAGACTGTTCCAGACTGCCAAATAAGAATGACCCTAATTACCTCTGTATGGAGGCCCCCAACAACGGCACAGATGAGCCCCCAAAGGGCTCCCACACTCAGTCGCCAGACTCCCGGCCCCCTCGGCCAGGTAACAGCCAAGAACTGCCTATTAAAGAGAGGGTGGGTAAGACGACATGCAGCAACCCTGGAAAGTTTCATTACGTGCAGAAGAGCGAGTCCTGTGCTCCTAAGTGTTACTCCAACGTAGATGTGTACTGGAGCCAGGGCGACAAACGCTTCTCCATGGTGTGGATTGCCATCTGGTCCATACTGTGCTTCATCTCCAGTGCCTTTACTGTCCTCACCTTTCTCATTGATCCCCAGCGCTTTAAGTACCCCGAGCGGCCCATCATCTTCCTCTCTATGTCCTACTGCGTCTACTCAGTGGGCTTTCTTGTAAGACTTTTCGTGGGGGTGGAAAATGTGGCCTGTGACCGTGACACTGGAGTTCAGTACATCATCCAGGAAGGCCTGGAAAGCACTGGCTGCACCATAGTCTTCCTCATTCTTTACTACTTCGGGATGGCCAGTTCCCTGTGGTGGGTCATTCTTACTCTCACGTGGTTCCTCGCAGCTGGGAAAAAATGGGGTCACGAGGCCATCGAAGCCAACAGCAGCTACTTCCATCTGGCTGCATGGGCTATACCAGCAATCAAGACCATCATGATCCTGGTTATGAGGAAGGTAGCAGGAGACGAACTCACTGGAGTCTGCTACGTGGGCAGCATGGATGTCAAAGCCTTGACGGGTTTTGTTCTTATTCCTCTCTCTTGCTACCTCATCATCGGCACTTCGTTTTTACTCTCAGGGTTCGTGGCGCTCTTTCACATCCGTAAGGTCATGAAGACCGAGGGAGAGAATACGGATAAGCTAGAGAAGCTGATGGTTAGGATCGGCGTGTTCTCTGTGCTTTACACAGTCCCCGCCACTTGCGTCATCGCCTGCTATTTTTACGAGCGTCTCAACATGGATTATTGGAAGATTCTAGCAGGAGAGCAGAAGTGCGCTGATGACGGTAAAAGTGGGGAAGAGTGCGTGATGAAGAGCTCCATCCCTGCCGTAGAGATTTTCATGGTTAAGATTTTCATGTTGTTAGTGGTGGGCATCACCAGCGGCATGTGGATCTGGACCTCTAAAACACTGCAGTCGTGGCAGAATGTTTTCAGCCGCAAACTTAAGAAGAAGACAAGGCGGAAGGCTGCATGTGTTTTCACAGGAAGTGGACCTTACCTAAAGCCTCATCCTGCACTGAAAGGACACAAAACTAAGTACGAACCAGCAGGTCCTCCTGCAACTTGTGTATGAGCTGGGTCTCTACACACACTCGAACAGCCAGAAATGAAAACGCTGGACTTTAACAAACTGCTTTCTAAAAGGACAAGCCAGCAAAGGACCCCACAATTCTCGTATTTATTATATGCAAACTTCAGGTGCAGCATCCCCAACAAGTTTGTCCAGTTCTTAGTGCTTGTGCTGCATCTGAAACTTTGGAATTGCAAAACAGAAAAAGGGAGTGAGTTACTTTTGCTGTCATTGGGATGCCTATATCTTGTCATGTGCAATAGTTTGTTTCCCTTAGTGACAGAGAAAAAGGGACTCTGTAGGGCTGTGATTAAAGACAATGAGAGGACTCGACAAACAATGGGTGTGAATGGCTCGAGGAAAAGCAGCTCCTCTGTAGTGTGGTCGTGTGGCTTTTCTATGGAAATGAATTCTGTGTCATACACGACTGCATTGACATTGGAGTGCAGCTGCTCAATAAGGCTTCGGCAGAGAACGAACTGCCTATATTTAGGCCTTCATAATGGAACAAAGTGAATCTTTAAGCACTAAATATTGCCAACACAATGATAAAAAAAGTTATTTGAGTGGTTTTGTACAGTGAGATCATGTCCCTGGTTTGTTTTGTTACGCCAAGCTCTTTTTAATGTCCATACATTTGTGTATATTTCTAAAGGTCCATATTTTATAAGAATAAATAAAACATTTTAGTTTTACATGTTTAAAGTGAAAAGCATATTATTATTTGTGTTAAGTTGTTTCCTTCATGAAACAATCTGTTGCATTCTAATATTAGAGAAGTGTTTGCTGTGGATCACCAGAGCGATATTCTTTATCAGTCATACCTTACCAAACATTCTTAACAAAATCTACCTTAGAAGGATAGTTCAGCTGTAAATGAACATTTATTATTTACTCACCCTTGTGTTGTTCCAAACCTGTATGACTTTTTTTCTTCTAATAACACAAAAGGAGTCCATACAATAGAAGTCAATGTTGTGTACAACAAAAATCAAACTCCTTTTGGTATGGAACACATCAGTGTATAATTAAGAAATCTCATACAGAGTTGCAACAACATGAGGGTGACATCGTTTTAGAACTATATTGTATTGTATTGGCATGTATTGATTAGAGGTTATGGACTTGCCATGTCTGAAATTGTTTCACAAAAGATAACAGAGAAAAATGCTTCATTTTTTTTTGAGTTAGTTAGACTCACGGTTCCCACAATGGTGAGAAATAAGTCGATTACTAATATAAAAAACTATAATGACATCAAAGATTTGGAAGAAAGGTTTAATTTAGGACCTTTTTCTATTTATTAAATTGCCCCCGGCTTTCATATTCCTTATCTTATTAAAATTAATCTATTCACTTCCATGTTTCATTGATAAACAATACTGAAGCAAAGGCTTTAAAGTTTGTTTTGTTTTGGTCTCCAGGTTTGGCTTTTTTATCTCGGTTTTATTTGTAACATCCAATTGGGTCATTTTTGAAGTGCTGGCTTTGATTTAACTGTGCCTTTTTTCACAGTTGCAGGGTAGATCGCTCAAAAAATGTAACCAACAATCACATACGAGCCTTTTTCTGTCCTTACTTTTTCTAAAATGCCGAACACATCTATCTATCTATCTATCTATCTATCTATCTATCTATCTATCTATC
>CAIGQQ010000306.1:1815762-1832161 GCA_903798035.1 Danio albolineatus
ATCTATCTATCTATCTATCTATCTATCTATCTATCTATCTATCTATCCATCCATCCATCCATCCATCCATCCATCCATCCATCCATCCATCCATCCATCCATCCATCCACCCACCCATCTATCTATCTATTAATGGACAGGGCAGTAGAGAGTACTGACAGGAAATTGTGGGGAGCAGAGAGAGGGTAAGGATCGGCATAGGACCTCGAGGCAGGAACCAAACTCAGGTCATCGTGAGCACTAGAGTAAATGTCCATGCACTAACCACTACTCCATTAGCGCAAACATTTTACGTGTATTCGAGAAAATATGAGGTTGAACCATTTTATGGTCTGAAAACCTTAATATAGACTTGACCTGATAAACCCCAATTCACGATACACACACAAGGAACCTTAAGGTTGTTTGTCTTGCAAATATATAGATCTATTTAACATTACGCCCTTTGGTACTTTAATCACATCTGTCATTAGCTTAAATCCATAGAGCACTTTTGTGTAGACAGGTGAGGCTGACCTTCAGGCACTGCACAGTTAGATGAAAATATAACCCGCAATAAAAAAGGGAAGTACATCTTTCTTATTACGTGCCCTATCATGCCCTATAAGCTGGTTTTCCTGATGTGTGTTTTTGATTCGGTTTGATGCCGTACGAAATGAGAAATATCATCAATAGAATCAAACGCTTAGTTATTAAACGATCACATTACTGCATTGTGAAAAAGCAGTTTGTTTCCTCTAGCAATGCACACACCCAGATTTCTCATCAGGTGTCTTTTGATCTGTCTTCGTTCTTAATGCGCCTGTAAATAAATCCACGCTGAGGATTTCAATTGGTTTTTTAAGATCAACTTCATGTTGACTTTGATCTTAACGTTCATACAGGAAGCGCACAAATAGAAACTTAAGCACGAGATGTTTTGCCAGCCTATTTCAAATAATTACTGTAAACCAAACTCATTCATTCTACCTTCTTTAAAGACAACATATATAACTGGATCAAAGTATTTCTGTCATTTTTTTTACCTCCTCAAATTATTAAAGCTCACTAAACCCTAACACAACAATACAGTAAGTGGGTAATATAGCAAAGATTTATTGGGTCAGCGTTTATTACAATTTCAGTCATTAAAAGATTATGGTGTGTTTAGACAATTTTTCTGCCCTTTAAAAGCTCACTTTAGGTGTCAAGTGCAGCGTGTGTGCGAAAGTGTGTGTGTGTGTGAAAAAAGATCTGAAACAGGTCTGATCTGATGAGAAGGATTGAGTGAAGTGTGTGTTCTGTACTTTGCCCAGGGGGTATTCAAGTCTCTACAAAGTCCTTGTAGTGTTTCAAAATTCAGGCACATGAATCAGAGAGGCCTCGTTTGACACACACACTCACACATGCACACATACACATACTTGTGTACACACCGAGCTGTTTAAGGGCCACCTGGACTCGGGGCCCTAGGGTGTGTGAGTTGAACTGTAAATATCAATGACAGTTACCGCTCCACCTTCTTCTTAAGACTATCTCACTTTTTCCTTTTCCCTTTTTTTTTCTTCTCTTCTTGCTTTTTCTGTAGTTGTGACTTAAAGGTGGGTTCACCGTGTGAAGATGGAGTGTGCGTTTGAAGTTGGGTAAGAGCTGAAGTGTAAAGGACAGCAGTCCGTTTCATTTTAATGCCACATCCAGTGCTCTGCACATCTGAAAGGGCTGCTTCTTAGTGTTCTGACAGCTTTATCTAAGTGTTTGCTCGCTCTGTTCGGTTAGCAAACATTCATTATTTAGTTTAGATTTAGGTAGTTTCAGGTAAGTTTCTTCTACACATTTATTGATAACCTGGTTACAAGTGGTCAGTCTATATGCATTACTGTTAACACCTGATATTACAACACAATCCCACGGCAATTCGTAACTTTTTGATTTAGTGGCTAATTCCTATGAATATGTATGAAATCTTATTCCCACAATTTAGTATGATTTGCTCATCCTCCAATGACGGTTGAGTTTAGGGGTGGGAATTGGTGCCACGCCTCATTTAAAAAAAAAATTGTATGACAAAACTAGCATGAATGGAGTATATGCACAGCTTTTAAAACCAATTATAAACTTCAGATGAAAGCTTAACGTGACTATTTTCAATGACATAAGGCTCCTTTTACAGCATTGATGCTGTAATGTAATTACAATACATTCAATTAAATAGACTTAAGCATTCATTTAGTTGTTCAAGAGTAAAACGACATAAACGACTGTGTAACCCAGAGCGGTCAGGATCAGCAGGCGAGCACAGGAACTCCATTGAAAATACTGGGGTAAAATAAATTTTCATATTTTAAAGACATGGCGGGGGAAAATGGAATTTAATGCAGTGCTTGCTGTCCGGTCTGAGACCCATTTTACATTGTATATCAGGCAGTGAAGATCACTTATTTATTTTTATTTTTAAAGATTTTTGGCCTTTTTGTTTTTATTAGATAGGACAGTATTGAGACAGGAAGCGAAGTTGGAGAGAGGGGGGTAGGGAAATGTCCTCAAGCCATGATTCGAACTCAGGATGCCTGACGTACTGCTGCACCATATGTCAGCATGCTAACCACTAGGCTATTGCACCGACAAGAACGCTTATTTTTAAGAAAATCAGACCTTAAACATGCCAATTTTATAATGGAAAGACCAGAAGAATTTAAGCTGGCTGGCTGACACTAAAAGTCTGTGTGCATAAACCCAATTAGTTACTAAACTGACAACATATAAAATTGTTATATTTCCTTGTGAGATCAGGCTGGATATTAACATTTTATACTTTTTATTAGCATTAATTGTTCCATGAATAACTTTTAACATCAATAGGACCTTTTTGGGGTGCCACGGTGGCGTAGTGAGTAGCACGTTCGCCTCACAGGTTCGAGCCCCGGCTGGGTCAGTTGGCATTTCGGTGTGGAGTTTGCATGGAGTTTCCAGGTGCTCAGGTTTCCCCCACAAGTCCAAAGATATGTGGTACAGGTGAATTGGTTAGGCTAAATTGTCCGTAGTGTATGAGAGCGAATGAGTGTGTTTGGATGTTTCCCAGAGATGGCTTGCAGCTGGAAGGGCATCCGCTGCATAAAACAAATGCAATATAAGTTGGCGGTTCATTACGCTGTGGCAACCCCAGATAAATAAAGGGACTAAGCTGAAAAGAAAATGAATGAATGAATAGGACCTTTTCATTCCATAAAAATATAAAAATCTGTAACCTGTAATCTGTAGGTTTCCTTAATACATATATTGAACAACCATAAAATGACTCTCCAGCCTGATCTTATGAGGAAAGTTAACTATTTTACCTATCGTCAGTTGAGTAGCTAATTCATACACATTCATATGATTTCAGTATAACTAAAAGGTTTTAAAAGAAGGCGTGACACCAAACCCCACCCCTAAACCCAACCGTCATTAGAGGATGAGCAAATCATTTTAAAATGTACAAATGAGATTGTACAAATTCATACAAATTAGCCATGCAATCAAAGGTATAAATTGGCGTGAGATAGCGTTGGACTTTCCCAGGATTCCCTGCATGACACTTTAGCCTTTTGTTGGCATTATTGTATTTCTTTTCTTATCTAATTCTAATAAATCTCTTCAGATTATTAAAATGTTTTTCACAGAAAGAACTAACCCTTTAATGGGAAGATCAGTAAAGTGTTCTTAGCAGGGCCGTAACCATCATAATAACTTGGGTGCACAGGTAATTATAAACCCCAGTAATTATAAAGACTTTTGTTAGTTGTTAGAACGACAAAAAGGTTTGACTGTTAAACTTAGGCTGGTCTGCTTTAGCCTTTTAACTGCACTGTCAATGTTTTAAATTACGGCCAATGAAATTAAAGTAGGCAGTACTTGCACTTGACAGAAACTGAGCATAAATTTCAGCACAGAGTGTCAGTTTATTACTGAAGGGGAGCGAGATGAAGTATAGCAAAAACATGACAAGAATGTTAAAACGCATTAATACAATCTACTTGTTTTTGTTTGTTTCAAATTTAGATGTTTTTGGGGAGGATGGGGTGGTGGTCTATAATTGATGCATTTTATTTAATCCTTTTAAGAACGTGCATATTTAACAATAATAGTTCTGGTTTTCTGTATACTTCATGAAACAAAGTCTATTTTGTGTATTCAAGACAGGGTTATTCATGCCATTGGTTCTCAGAACTTTCTTAAGTGTCTAAAAAGGACTTTTTTATATGACAATATACTGTATTTTTAAAGATAGATATTAAATGAGTCATCAACATTTGAAAAAGAAGGTCTATTTTATTAATATTTTGCAAATGGACAATGTTTTTAGTGATTTGTTGTTGTTTAATATTGTTCTAGCTAATGTCTATTATCAGACTACATGTGTGCTGATTGTTAAAAGACATTTAAAAGTCATTTAAGTCACATCTTTTTTCACAAACGTTTCTAAATAGGCCATGATCATGTAATTCCAAACTAATTTCTCCATATTTTAAAACACATTATGATATGCTCTTGCTGTGCTGCTCGTCTTAGCAGTGCGCTAAGTGTGCCGACATGCTAACATAAATCTGTAGGCTGACTGACTGCAGGCAGGTTGGGCTGTCTTTGATCAGATGGTTTTTGAAGACGCCCGTACACTCATCACCACAGGCTCTTCAGCACCTGTTTTCCAGTCAGGACCTGTTTGAGAATAGCGTCGCTCTGGTCTTCTCACACACATACACAAAAGCCGGAACACACACTCTGACTATGCCTCTATTTCTTAAACTCAGTATTACCTTTAAGTTTTCTATAGCTATAAAGAAAACTTTTATATTCTATCTCTCTTGTCTCCTGTCTTTATGCAGATTGTCTTTGAAAAAAGCTTCTGTGAAATGGCTTGAAATAACAGCGCATGAAGGAGATTAGAGAGGAGACGCAGATAAAGGAGGGAGTCACTATAAAGAAGCTGTGTAAGCACCTTTCTGTCCCTCCCAATGGCAGATCTTAAGATTCAACATTTCCATTCAGCTGTTTTACTACTTTAAATCCCTTAAAGTGTAGTTTCATGTCTTTAGCGAAAGGGTTTATGATCATTGGGTATTTAGGTTGATCTTTGATCAGTTATTCTCATTAATTTTCACACAGAAACTTCTCAAAATAAATAATATTTCAGATTATTGTATAGTTTGACCTGATTATTAAAATTATTGTATAGATTAATCTGACCTCAACTGTGACTGGTTTGATCTTGAATTTTCTGAAAACTCTAAAGTTGATAACAATGGCTAAAGTCAATTCAAGATCAAAAAAAAAAAAAAGGAAATGGTTAAATACCTGCTACAATTATTCAAAATTAAAAGAATGTGACAATGTTGCATAGGTTTATTTTCGACAATAGTGAAAATGATAGATTTTTCTTCAATGACAAAAAGTATTGAGTATTAAATAAAGATCATGTTCCGAAGACATTTTGTAAACTTCCTACTGTAAATATATCAAAACACAATTTTCTAGTAGTAATATGTATTTTAGATTTAGATTTAGATTTTTAATCCCCAGATTCCAGATTATTTGTAATCATATAGTTGTATCCCAAAAATTTTCAATGGAAAGCGTATGTATTCAGCTGTGAGTTGATGAATAAGTCTCAGTTTCAAATGACACTTTTGAAATGGTTTTGTCATCCAGAGTCACAAATAAAAATAAAATCTGGATTTTGTACAGGTAATTTGTACTCTAAGTGGGGTTTATTTATAAACTATTTTCGAGAGGATCACGTGCTTATGATTGAACACAGCTGGTACCACATCAGCTCTGTATATTGCACCAATCAGACACATCCTGACACACTATAAATTACCAGAGCTATCTACTCCAGTCATCTTCGTAATGATGAATCCCCCCTTCCACCCCATCTCCTCCCCTTGTCTGATAGGGCGGCATGGCAGCCCAGTCAGTGGTTAGCACTGTTGCCTCACAGCAAGAACGCTGCTGGTTCGGCCCCTCCCCGAGCCAGTCTTGTTTCTGTGCAGAGTTTGCATGTTCTCCCTGTGTTGGTGTGGATTTCCCTGGGTTCCCTGGTTTCCTCCCAATGTCCAAAAACATACAACATAAGAAGGTAATACTTTATTTCGATGGTCCATTTGAGTATTAGTAGACTGTCTACTTAATATCTGTTGATACTGACATTCAACAGGCATTTAACTGACTATAGGAAACTGCAAGTACATGTCAACTTACACTAACCCTAAACCTAACCCCCAACCCTAACCCTAACCAAACAATCTACTTATAATCTAATGATAATTAGTTGCAATGTAGCTTAAATTCAACAAACGGACCATCAAAATAAAGTGTGACCCATAAGTAATCTGACTACTTTAAAACAGCATCATAAGGCAACTCTAGTCAAATATATTGCAGCACGTTCACAAGCGGGGGGAGTTCTCAAGACTTACCTGAGCTCAGAATATCCTTGAGCCTGGGGCTCCCTCCTGTTTGAAGGGTGAGAGGAGAGTTTGAGCTCAGGATCATGAGCTAAGTGTGAACTCTTGAAACCAATTTCATGCCATAATATTAGCTGGCAAAGAAATATTTTATTGTAATTTAGCTGTCAAACTATGTAATGTAATGTAATGTAATGAAGTGTTCAGAACAATCTGAAATGAGTAGTACAATAATACAATATTAAACAAAAATCTAACTAATTGTTTCCATTAATGATATACAAAACATTTTTGTGCTAACATTTTAAAAGCATATTATTACAAAACATCACGTCTCAGTCTATCAAATACATCATCTTAAGCAAACAAGCAAATGAATAAAGTTGCTACTTTAATTTTTTAACCAACTATTAACTTGCTGAAGACTGTTAATGCTTTGTTTGCTGGCATTTCATTTTTAACAATAACTAAACAAGAACTCAAGTCCCATAAAATGCAACAGTTTTGAAATGCAATCTTGATAGAGCTCCGTTCTGCGCTTGTTAGACTGCCTCGCCTGCCATGTGATTAAACCAGTAATTCCGCATTACTGTATGTGTGTGACTTCTGCTAAACGCAATTGAAGTTCCAGAAATAAAACAAAAAACATTGAGCATAAAATGCAAGTATTTTGTGTCCTTAGATGAACTTCAGAAATTTGGTTGCAAAATGATCAACTGGATTCAAAGGTTAGCAAATAAACTCTTGTATATACAGGTGTGAGCATTGTGCGACTGAAAGAGAAGAGGTTAAAAGAGGCAACAACAAAAAAGCCCTCGTCGTACTAATGCGCCACTTCCTTGTTTTCATCTGTGAGTCTTTTGGAGAAAAGTGGTCCTTTGCAATTTTCAGTTGTGAGAGTCATTACAGAAGAATCTGGAATAATGGCAACACTCCCATCTGCCCTGCAGCAGGGGCACTTTTTCCTTCGTCTTTCTTTCTCACATTTTCAGTCTCAACTCATCTGGGGCCACCTGCAATCAAACACCTCATCCACAGACAGAGAGAGAACGACAGATAAGATCTTCTATAAAAACAAACACCAGAGATGTGTGTGTTTACGTCTGCGACTGTGTGCTTGATGTGTGTTTGCGATAGCAAGCAAGTGTGTGTAAGTGCTTGTGTGTATGTGTCTGAAATTGCCCTTTGATGTCTGCACCTTGTGCTAGAGGTGGAGGAACTTCTTGGGAGAAAGTAAACAACAAGAGAAGCGACACTTTTGTAAACGCTCAGATCACACTGAAGCTGAGCACAAGCACCAGGGTCAAGCTGCAGTCTATTTTTAACTTGATTTTTTATATTTGGGGCACACTTTAGAGTTTTTTTTCCTTAGAATATGTCTTAGGAATCGTGTAGTATGTGAAATATTATAACTGGAGAGAGGAATGTTGATGTTTTCACTCAGAAATTGAATTTTCGAAATTATTTACAAAACTGGGTGTCGTTTCAGACCAATGTAACTTTTTTTTTCAGTGGTACAGAAAAGTTAAATAAAAAATTGAAAGGTTGTGTTAATCATGAAAACTAAACAAAGTGGTTCGGTGAAACATTGACTACATTTACATGGAAATCTGAATAAAGCAATAATATGATTAAGGTGTTACATGAGTTTCTTTTTGAATGTTACTGTCATGATCCCATTTTACATGTTGTGTAACAATATAATTCAGCTGAGCCATTCAGGGCTTTGTAGGTAGTCAGTAAAATTAAAAAAATTATACGATATTTAATAGGGAGCCAATGCAGTCATGAAAGAACTGGAGTAATATGATCATATTTCTTAAGGCCCGTGCACACCGAGACGTTTTTTGCTCACGTTTTCGGTCAACGTTTGACGCCTCGTGACTAAATAAAGGGCGCCAATGTGATTGTACACACCGACGCACAAAACGCCAGGCGTAAAAGCGTCATTTTTAAAGAAACGCCTCATGCTCGTTTTTTTGTTTTGACGCCCCGCGTCAAAACCTTCTCCACCAATCAGATTGCGACTTTTGTTCACGTGTACAGAGCCGCTGAAGTTACGGTAAACACCCCTTGGAGGCGCTCAAGCGCAAAACTGTCAATGCGAGCGCAGATGCCCAGAGGCGATATAAACGTGGAGCTGCTTATTGCACTGGTGAACAATAATCATTTCTTCATCGCTAGAGCTGCTACTTGAACCATCCATGCTCTGACGATCGCAACAACAAGCGTGTAAACTTTCTCTTTTCTTCTTATGTGTAACAAGCGATTGTCTGAAGCTTGGCGCCACCGTGTGCGGCATCTAACGCCATGGAGTGATTTTACATGCTCTTCTGCTCGACGCCAGAGAAAATCGTTTGGGCTTGAATGCGGAAAAACGTTTCGAAAAACGCTGATGATAAACACAAACGAAAAGTGTCCCGGTGTGTACGAGCCTTCTAGAAAGCACTCTAGCAGCTGCATTTTGAACTAGCTGCAGTTTGTTAATCAGGCCAGCAGGGCAACCGCCTAGAAATGCATTACAATAATCTAATCAAGACGTCGTGAAAGCATGAATGAGCTTTTCCGCATCAGACATTGATAGCATGTGTCGAAGTTTGGCAACATTTTTAAGATGAAAAAATGCAGTTTTACAGATCCTTGAAATCTGGCCTTCAAATGACAGGCTGCTATCAAAAATCACCCCCAAATTTTTGACTGAAGATGAGGACTGAACTAAAAATCCATCAAGGGTTATTAGTGTTCTAGGTTTTTGCGTGTGAAGTTTTTGGGACCAATAAGCAAGACTTCAGCTTTATCTAAATTTAGTAATAAGAAGTTATTAGTCATCCAATTTTTAATATCAGCTATAAGTCTGTTAGTTCAGTAAATTCATACAAATTATCACAGGGCTGCTCAACCCTGTTCCTGGAGATCTACCATCCTGCAGATTTCAGTTGCAACCCTTATCAAACACACCTGCCTGTGATTATCAAGTGTTGTTTAGGTCCTACTTAGTGGGTTCAGGTGGGTTTGATTAGGGTTGGAGCTAAACTGTGCAGGAAGGTAGATCTCCAGGAACAGGCTTGAGCACCCCTGCTGTAGCACATAATTCCATTAACATCATCGTGTCACCAAGCTATCTACGTTTTTTTCCAGAGTTTCATGTAATTTCGGGTGTTACATTTTCATTTTGTTAACTTTTGGCACTTTCACTTTCATTCAGCAACATATTTCATGCATGTCCCACGTGACAAACGAGATAAGCCTGTATAGGATGCGAGTGTTGTTTTAATGAAATTTGATAGCGCACGCCGTATGGGGAAAAAAAAACTCTGCATCACACGATGCAGGTCTCTGTGGTCCTTCACTGACTCGATAGGTGCAGAGAAGAGTGTCAAACAGCCGTGTGTGTATAGACTATCCTGTCGCAAAATGTGGTGAAAATCCTTCTTGATGTTAATAGTTTGATTAAGGTGTTTACATGTCTATACTGCGACTAAAATCAGCATACTCCACGTCTTAATTCAATTTCTGTTTTGTTCGATTATGACCTTAATTGGATTAAATTAATCAAAAATCGCTGTTTACATGTTAGACTCTTAATCAGAGTATCGTCTTAATCGTATTATTATTTTGTTATACACTTATTAACTTGCAAATGCTAAGATTTTCAGTAAATTTCAATTAAAAATTCAGACTATTTGTATCGCGTTTACTCCAATTCAAATATGTATTTATCAAAATAAATCTTTACAAATTTGTTAATTACAATTTCAATTTATGTACAATACAAAAAACCTATAAAACTCTTTTAATTCTAATTTTAATCGGCTGGACCAGGAGGCCTCTGTAAGTTTGCATGTTCTCCCCATGTTTGCATGGGTTTCCTCTGGGTGCTCTGGTTTCCCCAAAAGTCCAAACACATAAGCTCTAGGTGAATTGGATGAACTAAATTGGCTGTAATGAGTGAATGGGTGTGAGGGTGTTTCCTAGCACTAGGGGTTGTATTCTCACTGCTGGGTTGCGCCTGGAGAGGTATCTGCTGTGTAAAACAATTGCCAGAGTAATTGGTGGTTCATCCTGCTGTGGTGACCCCTGATAGAGCAGGGAATGAGCAGGTGGAAAGTGAGTGAATTAAATGTAAAAGGTAAAACTGAGGCGAAATAGTATTTTAATATATTTTAATATATATTTCAGCAATTTGAGAAAATACATATTTTTAAAAATATATATTTTTTCAACACATTTCTAAACATAATAGTTTTAATAACTCGTTTCTAATCACTGATTTACTTTATCTTTGCCATGATGACAGTAAATAATATTTGACTAGATGTTTTTCAAGACACTTCTATACAGCTTAAAGTGACATTTAAAGGCTTAACTAGGTTAATTAGGTTAACTAGGCAGGATATGGGGCGCCACAGTGGGTAGCACAATCGCATCACAGCAAGAAGGTTGCTGGTTTGAGCCTCGGCTGGGTCAATTGGCATTTCTGTGTGGAGTTTGCATGTTTTCCTCGTGGTTCTGTGGGTTTCCTCCTGGTGCTCCGGTTTTCCCCACAAGTCCAAAGACATGTGGTATAGGTGAATTGGGTAAGGCTAAATTGTCCTTAGTGTATGTGTGTGAATGAGTGTGTATGAATGTTTCCCAGAGATGGGTTGCAGCTGGAAGGGCATCCGCTGTGTAAAACATATGCTGGATAAGTTGGTGGTTCATTCCGCTGTGGCAACCCCGGATTAATAAAAGGACTAAGCTGAAAAGAAAATTAATGAATGAATGAATGAGGCAAGATACGGTAATAAGGCAAGTTATTGTATATCGATGGTTTGTTTTGTCAACAATTTAAAAAATAAAACAAATAAGACTTTCACCAGAAGAAAAAATATTATCAGACATACTGTGAAAATTTCTTTGCTCTGTTTTTTTTTATATAAAGATTTTTTAATATTCCTATTTATGTGTCGAACTGTTTTTATTCATATATAGTATAAAGTAGTGCTAGTTGTATATACAAATACACAAAGCCAACCTTGAACCCAAGAACCAGAATCAGTATCAGGAAAGGTTGTTTGATATGAGATGTAAGAGTACATATCTGCAATTTTCAGTTTTAAAATGTGACTCGTTCCATCAAGATATAAAGTAAGAACTCTTTGTTTCCAAAAACATCATTTATCTTGTGATGTTGGGGATATTTTTACATAGATAAATAACAGACAATATTTAGCAGGAATTTCAACAATTCTGAGTTTGAATAGATTTGTGTGCGCATCAGATGGCAGCGGGACGTCTTCCACGGTGACTTAGCAGAGCATGATTGTGGGATTGTAAAGGTCTAATCTGCCCCCTCTCTAATCCTCCCAAAACACACACACACACACACACACACACACACAGACAGACACACACACACACACTAATCTGCCCCTCTTTCTAATCCTCACTGCAAAGTGCCCAGATAATGAAAAGCCATGTGAATTCCAGAGCTGAGGAGCTCATTGTTGCTTATGGAGGAGATGAGTCTCCACACTCCACACACACACACACAAACACATCTGAAGGTTCTTATATGTTCAAGGAAACATTTTCTCCCACACAGCATCTTTAGGAAAACCCACACACAACATTGAGAACATTTAATCTGTGCTCCAGCACTGAAACATCTCAAAGAGTCTCTGATATACAGACGAAGGAAAGAACATGCAGTATTTGTGATATACACCGACACCTGTCATGATTAGTTTGCCAGGTAAGCCCAATTAAAGGAAAACTATTTAAGAATGATGTTCCACATTATTGAGCAGGCTTTATGTTTCAAGAAATATTGGAAAGAAAAGTTATCGCTCTGATGTCGAAAAGCATCAAATAGTGCAATGCTGGACAAGGTATGAAAACCTTAGATATTTCTTGACAACTTAAGCTCGATCATCATACTGTGAAGAGATTTGGGACTGATTGAGAGCACTGACAGGTTTGTGCAGATAAAGACAGAATGAGATGGGTTTCTACTCGACAAGTTCATCAGATTAAGAGGACAGCTGATGAAAAGCCATTAAAAAGCAGCAAACAGATATTTGAAACTGCTACTGCCTTTGGAGTCCTGCGAACCTGTCTCCATAAGGCTGAGACACAAATAAAGACATATTGTAAAAAAAAAAAAAGTTGTTCTCTGATGAGTTCCATGCATCCCTGATTGGTCCAGAAGTCATGTTTTGAGACAGAATTATGGGGAGAGGGCTGGATGGCACCTTAAGTGTCCCTGAAGGTGTGAAAAGGACATTACCAAAGTATGTAGAGTTTCTGACTGACCATTTTCTTCCATGGTGCAAAAATAAGAACAGTGCTTTCCATCGAAAAAAATATCTTCATGCATGACAATCACTTACCAGCTGACCGCTTACCTCAGTATGGACGGCTTTTCCGCTGTAACTAGTTTGTCCAGTAGCTCGTCATACACATCAGTGGACTTGAGATGCAGAGAGGAGTTGACTACAACAACAGGGTTTGAGTCCAGTTCCAGAAAGCGGGTAAGACAAAAACAGATGCCAAAAAATTAAATAAACAGGTAAATAACAGGATGTGAATGTGGTCAAATCTGAAAACGTAAAAATCAAGAGAGGGCTTTTCGGTTTTCAATTGGTGCTTTTGAAAACACTATTGGTTGGGTTTAGGGAAGGAGGAAGGTGGGTCAGTCGATCGGTCAGTCACTCAGTCAGTCAGTCAACAGTAGCGCCTGGTGGATTTGCTTGAGAACAGCAGACATGAATGCCCTGATGAGAGAAATTTAAGATATCAACATCCTGCAAAGACAATCAAGCAGAAACTATCCAAAAACTCACAAGTTCAACGGATGTAAGAATTGTGAAGGTGATATAAAATAAGGGGTCCTGTGTTAAAATCTAATTTGACCTGTTAGAATGTTTTTGATTAAAAATTGTTTTTAATTTTAGTAAATATGACCTCCTAATGATGGAAAATCAGCAAATTGCCATTTTCAGTTGTTTACAACTTATAAAATGTTTTTTAACTAAATTGGAACAGTGCATTTTGAGTTTTTTATTTGTTAAATAAAAACTGTTATCATTGGGAGGTTTGTTCGATAAAATTCAAATTACACCTTAGACTTATTTGCATGGTCTAATTAGGAAATTTGTAAAATAGTGTATAGATTTGAACACATACTGTAAAACTTGTGCACGATGTCACATTTTTAACAATATTGTGTGTGTACTTCACACTGAGATGAAAACTTGAAATTTGAAATTCATCTTGAGAGTATGCTTTTGTAATGTGAAGCGAACGCTGACAATAGAGGTGCGGATCCAAATGCAGGTATATTGAGAATGGTCAGGCAAGCAACAGTCAACTCAGGAGCAAACAGATGTTCAGTATACAGGCAATCCAGAGTCGTAGTCAAAGAACGGGCGAGTGGTCATAAGGCAGGAAGCAGACAGGGATAAACAATAAAACAAAGGAGGGCCTGGAGCGTGGAGCTGAAGTAGATCTGGGGGCTCAGGTTCAGCAGGCATTGGCAGTTCATCAAACCCCAGTGGGTCAGGAGGCTTGGGTTTAGGAGACACTGGCAGTTCATTTTACCCGAGTGGGTCAGGAGGCTTTGGTTCAGGAGGCACTGGCAGTCCGTTCAACCCCAGTGGATCAGGAGGCTTAGGTCCAGGAGACACTAGCAGTTCATTCAACCCCAGTGGGTCAGGAGGCTTGGGTTTAGGAGACACTGGCAGTTTGTTTAATCCCAGTTGGTCAGGAGGCTTTGGTGCAGAAAGCACTGACAGTTCATATAACCCCGCTGGGTCAGGAGGCATTGGTTCAGGGAGCACTGGCAGTTCATATAACCCCAGTGGGTCAGGAGGCATTGGTTCAGGGAGCACTGGCAGTTCATTTAACCCCAGTGGGTCAGAAGGCTTAGGTTCAAGAAGCACTAAGAAATCACACGGCTCTGACGGCACTGGGAAGTCACACGACTCAGGCGGCGGCTCTTGTCTTGTGTGGGACTCAGGCAGGGACTCTGGCCTTTAGTGGGACTCAGGCAGGGACTCTGGCCTTTAGTGGGACTCAAACGAGGACCCTGGCCTTTTGTGTGACTCAGGCGGCGACCATGACCATTCGTGGAGCTCAGGAGGATCTGGCACCCCTGGCCATTCGGGGAAATCGAGAGGATCTGGAGCCCCTGGCCCTTCGGAAGGTTCTGGTGCCCCTGGCCGATCAGGAGGATCTGGCGCGCCTGGCCATTCAGGAGGATCTGGCACCCCTGGCCATTCAGGAGGATCTAGCATCACTGGCCAATCAGGAGGATCTGGTGTCCCTGGTCATTCGATGATTTCAGAGGGATCTGGCGCCCACCATTCGAGGCATTCAGAGGGTTCTGGCGTCCGCCATTTGAGGGGTTCAGAGGTGGCTAGTGGCCACCATTTGAGGGATTCAGAGGTATCTGCCGACCACCATTTAGGGAATTCAAGAAGATTTGGCACTAATGTGGTCCTTGAGGGTGTTAGCTTCTAGGGTAAGCTGAACGACCTGGTCTGTTGGATCCATGTTTGTGGCTAAATCTTTTATAATGTGAAGTGGACGCTGACATCAGAGGTGCAGATCCAAATGCAGGTTTATTGAGAATAGTCAGGCAAGCAACAGTCAACACAGGAGCAAACAGATGTATACAGGCAATCCAGAGCTGTAGTCAGATAACAGGTGAGTGGTCAGAAGGCAGGCAGCAGACAGGGATAAACAATAAGACAAAGCAGAGATCAAACACGGAAGGACAAGACCAGGAAATTTTTGATTTTGGTGACATACAGAGAGCAACTTGCATCTATCTGCCACAAAAATATTAAAAACAGATAATATCACTGTGTTTGCCCTGGCTCAGTCCCGCTTGTCACCAAGGTTACATTAGGTGATACACAGACATACACACACAAATGAACATCATGAAAACTAAAGTTCGTTTCACAGTTGGCAGTTCACTTCCGTTATTTGGTATGATTGCATTCATATCAGAGGTGAACTGTACCCCGGACCACCTCTTTCAGGCAGACTCGGGTACAGTTCATGGGTGCGCACCCGAGATCAGAGAACAGCGTTAACACTAGTTAAGACTGCGCTGATCCAGTTAATTATTTGAGAATTGATTGACACATTTGCATGGTAGACTATCAAAAAAAAATTTTAAAGACATGTTCTTTTAACCCAGTAGTTACTCTTCCACTGCTATTGATTTAAATTCTTGAATGTGTTATGCTTTTGCCTCAGCTTAATATGTTTTGAACAGTTTGCACATCACCAAAGGGTTATTTAAGTCAAACTTTAAGTCAACCTTGTTGTAATGTTTGAGAGACACATTGTGTACTTATTCTTTTCAAGCAAACATAACACTGGACTTGATTTCCCTTTCTTTCAGGAAAATCTCCTACACACCGATCAGCCTCTCCCAAAATCAACAACCACAAAGTTAAAACCTCCAGGACATGTTTTGTTCCTCATGTCCGTATTGCCATGAAAGCATTGTAACGGATGAGAAATGATTTGCCATTCATGCTTTAGGGGAGTTGTCTATTGTGTTTCCAAAAAAAGAGCATCATTTGGATATAAAATCAAATGCAAACAGAGGAAACCTTAACAAAAGACAAAACCTACCGCCCATTTACACAAAGAGAACACCTGCTTCCCCTTTCTTCAAAACAAAGCATGGCCTCAAGTACAGTTCAAAAAAAAGAAGTTTGGTTAATGTTGAAGCAGCGGCAGGCTGTGACATGCCAGCTGGGCTGTGTCATAACTCTAGCGTGAAAAACACTGTCAAAACGCAGACATCATTTTTAAAGACATAATTAGTCTTCAAGACTGAAGAGACATTAAACTGTTTATAAGGTCGGGCACCTGAACAGTTGGAGCAGGAGTGATTCACCAGAAGAATTACTGTGAAAGCTTAGAAGTTATCTATCTATCTATCTATCTATCTATCTATCTATCTATCTATCTAT
>CAIGQQ010000306.1:1857497-1883014 GCA_903798035.1 Danio albolineatus
GATAGATAGATAGATAGATAGATAGATAGATAGATAGATAGATAGATAGATAGATAGATAGATAGATAGATAGAAAAAAAATATACAGAAAACAAATACACATTAAATAATACATTTTTAATAATAATAATATAATACATAATTAAAAATAATACACATATAATAATAGAATAATATAAATAATACACTGGCAAATGTAAATAACAGTTATATTAATACAATATATACAATATATTTAATGGAGCAAGGCATTTTGCACAGTATTTCCGATAATATTTTTTTCTTATTGAGAAAGTCTTATTTGTTTAATTTGTAATTTTTAAAAGCTATTTTAATGTCAATATTATTATATTGACATTTAGCAAACATCACAAACAATGCCAATGTCAGATATTTACAAAAAAAACTTTTTAAAATTTGGAATGTGATGGCTTACACAATGAAAAAACTATTGAGAAGTTGTGAAGAGTTGAGATCTGTTGGGTGCAGATGCAAGCTGAGCTGCATACAATGCTTTTTTTATGTGCACACCTACATTCGCTCCTAACCCTACTCCTTACAGTGACGTTACCAGCTCCATTGAGTGTCTCAGCTTGCATATACAAGTCTACATTCAGATACTGTTAGAAGAGTATCACAGTTTAAGTAAGAACCGACTCATCAGTTTGACCAACAAGCCATATGCAATTAGTTGTGTAAACTACAGACAGTTTTGTTTGCATAAGTGTGCCAATGTATTTGCTCATAATTAAGAAATTCCAATCTGTTATGAAAAGGAAGCTTATTGTTTAGAGATTTGAACTATTTTAAGAAATATATAATTCGATTTGAGCCAAAACAATGGAGAAAAATACAGGATCTTATTTAAAAACTGTGTGTGTGTGTGCCTGTGTTTGTGTGTGTGTGTGTGTGTGTGCGTGCGTGCGTGCGTGCGTGCGTGCGTGCGTGTGTGTGTGTGTGTGTGCGTGTGCGTGTGCGTGTGCGTGTGCGTGTGTGTGTGTGTGTGTGTGCGTGTAGGTGTGTGTGTTTGTGTGTAATCGTGTTTTATTGTGAAATCTTGATGAGCTTGTTGTTTTTCTATCTCAGTTGATTTAGACCCAATTGGTAGTGATTCTCAGTTACAAATTCTGATTCATCTTATCGGAATAAATGACATGTCAGCCCATCCACAACAGAGCATTTATTTTGATAAACATCAAACCACACAGATTCCATGTCGATATACATCACATCATACAGAATACATGTGTTTTCACAGGCCCTGTCAACTTAACAGTAAAACTCAGGCCTAAATTGTGAAGCTTGAAATTTAGTATCATGAGCCATACCTCTCTCTTTCTTTCTTTCTCTCTCTCTCTCTCTCTCTCTCTCCACAGTGCTTCCTTTGAACCTTTGTCTCCATGTATCATTAAAAATGTAAATCAGACCCCCATCCTCACATGACTCTCACACGCCTCTCAACATGTTATGCGTTGCAGCTGTAATGGACTGGAAGCTGGGTTTCTTGCTTTGATTTGGCTCACCGACCGGAGAATGGGCAAACGCTTCAGCTATCACACCTGTGCCAGTCTGATACGAGCTGCTTGGAGTGCCCGCTTTGTAGCTGTGCCAGACTGGGAGAGATAGGGGCTCGTGCAGCAATAGCCCGAGCTGGTAAAGCGGGTCAGGTTATGAGGCTCTTAGGGTGCCAAGTGGAGCAAAAGTGAGGTTTGATTATTACTGGATGAGTTGGTATTCGTGTCAGATATAGTCAAGTTTTCAAGCCTTTCTAAAGTGTCAGTTTACATTAATGTAAATATTAGTGTTCGGGATTCTAACTAACCATGAGAGTCATGTCATACCGAACAGCCTGATTCATTCCAATAAACTGATTCATCATGGTTCTTTCTCATCCAAAATGTATTAGAGAGTCTAATTTATCCAAAACTGACTGCTCCCTATAATATATTAAAATCATTATTCAATCTAGCATATTGGCTCATTTTAAATAAGTTCTATTAAAAAGCATTGGGGGGTCATATAATGCAGGACAAATTAATTAATCCGCATTTGGTTCTACATGGAAGAGGACTATACTGTAGGTTGACCTCAAAGTGATTTTGGCAAATCATCTGGTGCCTCAGGAAGAGAATGCAGTGTTTCACCAACACTGTTTAGAGTGGAAGTGAGGAGCTGTTGACCTTGACTGGGGAAGCTAAATGTAGTCTGCAAGCTCTCCATTGGCAAGGCAGCAGGAGTGGATGAGATCCACCTTGAGTACCTCAAGTCTCTGGATGTTATGGGGCTGTCTTGGCTGACATGCCTCTACAACATTGCATAGATGTCAGAGACAGTACCTCTGGACTGGACTACATTTTTATGAAAGGGGACCAGAGGGTGTGTTTCAACTATAAGCAGATCACAATTCTCAGCCTCCGCCAAAGTTTATGCCAGAGTACTGTAGAGAAGACCAATAGTAGAACCTCAGAATCAAGAAGAACAATGTGGATTTTGTTTGACCGTAAATCTCTGGACCAGCTTTATATCATCAGGGATACTACAGGGTGCTCTGTTAAGTGCTGTCTGATCTCGACAGGAGTTTTGTTCGCATTGCCAGCAATAAGTCAGAAATTCTCATTGTGCATTTTGGACTGCTCTTAGCCACCGGTTCTGTTTATTTTTCTATGGACAAAATTTCTAGGAGCAGCCTTGTGCTGGAGGGATTTTGGTTCGGGGAACACAGGATTTCATCTCTGCTGATTCTATCACCTCTTGGCGTAATCTGACCTGGAACTTCTGTGTGCACTGGGACAAGTTGCTAAGAGTGTAACGCCGCACGGATGAATATCAGCTCCTCCAAGTCTGCAGCCATGGTGTTCAACCTGAAAAAAGTGTCTTGACAAATATCTATGTTGGAGGATAATTCTTGCCCCAGTTGAAGGATTTCAAGTATCTTGGCGTTTTGGTTATAAGTGAGGGAAGAATGGAATGAGGGATTGACAGGTGAATCGACGCAGTGGCAGCAGTAATGTGGCCAATGCACCAGTCTGTTGTAATGAAGAAGGAGCTGAGCTGAAAGACAAAGCTCTTGATTTAGCGGTCAGTCTACGTTCCTACTCTCACCTTTGGTTACGATCATTCGGTCATGACTGAAAGAACAAGTCTTAGGCCCCGTTTACATGAGTGCGTTTTAGTTTTAAAATTGCATTTTAGCATGAAAACGATCTGCGTCCACACTAGTGTTTCACCCAGCGTTTCTGAACACATCTTCGTCCACACTACGCCACCAGAAACGTATATCACGTGACCATTCACGCACTCTGGGCATGCGCGATCAAGTATAAACGGGAAGCACGTGTCTCGCTGGTTCTTCCCGGTTTAACCTAAAACCCGCGTTCTAAATAGGGCTTTCGCAGCTTGAAACGCGAGCGATTAGCGAGTGCTCGAACAATAGCTTGCCTCCTGTGAATATATGCAGCTGTTGTAGTAAAAATGCAGAGTTTAACTGCCCAAAAGTGCCTAAAACGGACAATAGTGCAAACAACGCTCCCATTTCTCTGTCCATGTTGTTTACAGTGAAGGCTGGTCTGCCGTTTTCCAGTGGCATTGTAGTCATGTGATGGGCTTGACAAATAAGAGAAGGATACGCAATGACCCAAAAGCCCCAAGCAAGTAGCGAATCTCACCAACCACACCGTTTTCAGATGTCTCCATTTTGCCCCATCCACACTGAGACAGAGCAGCAGTGTTTTACAATGAAAACAGCCTCTCCAGCGTTTCCAAAACGCTCCGTTTTCGGGCCTCGAAAACTCCGGCGTAGAGTGGACGGATGGCGTAACCGTAGCAAAACGTATGCGTTTTAAAATGAAAACGCACTAGTGTAAACGGGGCCTTAGATACAAGCAACTGAAATTAACTTCCTTCGAAGAGTGGAAGGGCACATGCTCAGAGAGCTCTGTCTCCAATGATCCTCTACTGTACTGAATGCCTACCTTGGTAGGTGGCCTTGTCCCACTGGGAGGAGACCTTGGGGAACACTCATGACACACTCTAAGAACTATGTCTCTTAGCATGCCTTGGGATCTCCCAAGAAGCTGGAGGAAGTGTCTGGAAAGAGGAAATTTTAAGGTTCCATGCTGAGACTGCTGCCCCTGCAACCCAGCCCCAGATAAGATTTTGAAAATAGATGGATGAATGATTTGGTTCGATATTAAATATTTTTTTCACTTATTCCATAATACTGTAGGAAGTCTTCAATCTGGTTGTTCAGTTGTCCAAAATGATCTTCCTTTTTGTACCAACAAAAATTTAATTAATTCAAGTGAATCATCTTCAAAAGTCTGTGAATCTGTTTCTTCCAATTGGTTCTTCATCTATCAATGGATCTCTATCTTAAGGATTGGAAAGTCCAGTTCCTTCTGGTTTTGCTTCATCCCTATGTGCAACAGTTTGTGTCATTCTACTGAATAAATAAGTATTGCAAAGTCCAGTTCCTTCTCATGGATTTGCTGTATGTCATGTGGAACAATCTGTGTCATTCTATTGAACTGTTCATCATAAATTCTATGCTAGCCAATCTTCATTCTTGTAAATCGGTTCTTTATAAAAGGTTCTGTTGCTCATTAAGCTTTGATAAGTGCAATTAATTAATCACCAAGTTTATCCAAAATCTCTCTGATACTGAATTTTGTAAATTTTATATAATTATTCATACACTTATAAAAAATCTTTTTGTTTTGTTAGAAATTCGTTTTTTAACTGAGATTTTTTTGGTGTTTGATGTTGTCATATCAATGATTAAAAATATATATATTGTTTTCATAATAAAAACAATCATTATTTATCTGATGAAGCTCGACAAGCTTGGGTGACCAAGCAACTAAGCTAAAAATAAAAGCATGTTTTCATACATTGTTAGAAATGAATGTTATTAGGACGAGGGTGTGGACTCATCAGAGCTCACTGGATATTTCCTGTTTCTGATGGAGCTGAAAGTGGAAAATGTTTTTGTGATCGACAGCCAGCACCATTTGCAACGCTATGATTAGCTCAAGAATGTGTTAGGGTTGGTTGCGTCAAAGAGGGATTGGTTTTTGGTGGACGGATGGGTAAAAGGAGGAAAACGGAAGGGTGCTGAGATTTAATGAGATGCTGGAACAGTGGGGGAGATGGTTTTAATTACTGCTGAGGACTCGTCCGGAGGGGTGGAGGAAATGGGTGTGTGTATGTGTGTGCGTGCAGGGGCTTTGCTGTGTGTCTTAGGGTGGGAGTTCACACACTGCTACAGGAGCATGCTGAGATCCACTGCCTTTGATGCTCACTTCTCTGTGGCCTTTCTTCGCTCTCTCCCACACTTTCTCCTCTTTTGCCCTGTCCTTCGTACCCCGTCTCCTTAAAGCTCATTGTAACTGCACAAAACTTTGGTTTGGACTATGTGAAGAGACATAAAAAGGCTTAACTTCAATGTCCTCTACGTTTCTGTCAGTACTTTGTGAGGGACAAGAGGAAATCTATCTGTTAAATATCTATAAAGTCTTGTTATATCATTGTTGAAATGACCAGCAATGGTTTTATTAACTAGTTTCACCAGCAAGTAACCAGTTCAACTAGAACAATTATTCTGGTGAAAGTGCACTCTTAAATTAAAGCTTCTTTATTTGAATAAATGGTTATTTAAGGAATATTCCACAAATGTGGAATCTTTATAGTGGAAAAAGTTTCTTTAGATCATTAAAATGCTCTTCACAGACACACACATAGAGATAGAGACACACAAAACCAACGCTATCTTACAGCAATTCGTAACTTTTCATTTAGTGGCTAATTCGTATTAATTCGTACGATCTAATTCGTACAATTTAGAATGATTTGCTTATCACCCAATGACGGTTGGGTTTAGGGGTGGGGTTAGGTGCCACACCTCCTTTTTTAAATCGTACAATTTCGTACGACTGAACTTGTACGAATTTGTACGAATTAGCCACTAAACTGGCAAAACGTAAAATGCTTAAATTTTCTCGTGAGATCAGGCAGCAAAAGACTCACTGAAATGTTCTTTTTCATCACCAAAATCTCATGGCATCACTGACAAAACCGCCTTGTGGAACCTTTATTTAAAAAAAGGATAGTTCAACTGAAAATGAAAACTTTGTCGTTATTTACTCACCCTCCGCTTGTTCCAAGCCTGTGTGAGTTTTTTCTTCTGTTGAACTAAAAGGAAGATACTAACGAATGTTGGAGAAAAAAAGCCATTGACTTCCATGGTATTTGTTTGTTCCTCTATGGATGTCTGTGGCTGTATTTTTTGTCACTCAACATTCTTCAGAATGTCTTCCTTTGTGTTCAACAGAAGAAAGAAATGTATAAAAGTTTAGAATCACTTGAGTGTGAGAAAACAATGAGGATTTTTTCATTTTTGGGAGAACTATCCGTTTAAGCGTGTAGTCTACTAGCTTCAAATCAATGCTATCCATTGTAAACCAGTCGGAAAATGTTATTCTGTACACTTGTACACTAAATAGTCATCTTTGTCTGGTGTTGATAAAACAACTTAAGTATCTGTATTTTGGTTTTCTTTTGCCATTTTGTAGTAGTTTGATGCTGTTCTTGTTCTTCCATTTTTTTTACTTCTTCTATCACTTTATGAACAAACTAAATAGTGAAAAAACAAAGTTCAAAGTGCATATGGGAGTTGTCGATGATGAAATTTATGTAACGCCTTCATGTAAAAACCAGAGTATACTTTGAGCTTCAAGGCAACACAGTTTTTTTTTTAACATTGTTTATCAATAAAGAGTCTTAATCTCATTGTTTAACTTTGGCCCTTTTGTTTTTGATTTTCAACCATAAATTCTCCATGCTTTGAAGGCACAATTACGCCACAAGATTTCAAAATGGCATGCCCGCATGAACCATAAATCAAGACCGAAAATTCTCTGTGTCATTGCCGACGAATCAAAGTGAATCAAACTGTCTCCTGCAGTACAAAAAGCTGCTAAACAATCTAGCTGACAGTTGATTCATGTGAATTGGTTGCGTAGTTCAGTCCCAGTGCCCTCAGCAGGAGTCTGTTGCTACGCTCCGTCCCTCTGTTCCCCTCTGCCGCCCAGCTGTGTCCCCACTCTTTTGTTGACTTTGAAAAAAGATCACATAGCTTCCCTGCTCAGCGTGGGGGGAACAAGAGAGAGGAGGGGGGCACGGCAGGGCTCGGCTATGGTCAACATGAGATCCCCCATCCTAAGCAAAAACTCTCACTCCTTCGCCTTTACACAAAAGAACAACAGTGAAGTAAGCTAATGTTTGGGCATGCAGGCCTCTGTTTGTGGTTAGAGATACTATAGAGTAGACGGAGTCTCATTAGGCACTTTTACATTTGTTATCAGGCTCATCCAATCAGGAGAAGAGTCAAGGGTCACATGATTTCTCCAATAAGTATAAAAACTAGTGAATAAAGTTTGTTTGGTTGAAGTCTGTCGGGCCCTGCTGGTAGTTTCTCACTCATTCACTTTCCTTTGGCTCACTCCTTTCTTTATCAGGGGTCACAACAGTGGAATGAACCACCAATTACTGTTGTTTTATAACTACATTTACTGAATAAATCGTCTGCCACAGTATCTTAATACTTTCCGATAATGCATATTTTTTAGCATCATCGTTTATGCAAATAACAGATTACTGTACTTGTGCTACACCCAATTCTATTTGTTTATATATCTATTTATTCATACATTAATTTTTCCTTCGGCTTAATTTATCAAGGGACACCACCGCAGAATGAACCGCCAACTATTCTGGCATATGTTTTACACAGTGGATGCCCTGCCAGTCACAACCCAGTACTAGGAAACACCCATACACTCGACACACTGGGATTCGAGCCACTGACCATCTTGTTGTGAGTCCAAATATATAACCATATTTACCCAATTCTACATATCACATTTAAAACTAGAAAAACATAAACTGGGGGAAATTTGGCAGAGACGACTGTGGATCAGTAATTTTTTCCCCCCAAAAAACGGAAGCTGCGACCGTTATTTTTGTTTCATTTTGTGACGCAGTTCACATATTGAATGAGAGGCCATGGCTTGATGAATGGATATAGTAAAGTAGGTGTTTCATTCAATGAGATCAGAAAAAGGGTTTGGGGAGAGTTATTACAACCTCGCAGACTACTCCTGCTCACCATTTCTGTTTGTTGTCAAAACTGACCGGTGGAGCAGCGGTTAAGTATGTTAGCCCCACCTATTACCTCAAAATCTCGTAATCTGATCATTTGACTGATACAGAATCAACATTACACCACTTCAAGATGCTGGATGGTCATACTCTTCATTATAAGTAAATTTGCTAAGCACTATATATATTCTCAGCAGTTCATTCCGCTGTGGCGACCCCAGATTATTAAAGCGACTAAGCCGAAAAGAAACTAAATGAATGAATGATATATATTCTCATTCATTATTTTCAAGTGTAAAACATAACAGAAAATTCAGCAATCGATAACTAAATAAATAAAACCTTTTTCCCAGAACAGGTTTGCAGCTGGAAGGGCATCCGCTGTGTAAAATATATGCTGGATAAATTGTCAGTTCATTCCTTTGTGGTGACCTCTGATGAATAAATAGACTAAGCTGAAGGAAAATGTATGAAATTGAATAAATAAAAACTCATGGCTCCTGTTTGTTGTTTTCTGAAGTATGTAGGCACCCTTAACCATGAGACTCCACCTCTATTTTTTATTTATTTATTTTTTTGGCTAACTTTGTTCCCCCTGACACAGAGCTACCTTGTTTCCTAACAGCAGCTATTATTAAAGAACAACATAGCTGATCTCAGGTCAGAATAAACAGAGCACCCACTTGAACACCCTATAAACAAAGTGACCTTCACTGGTCTTTATCTTCCTCTCCCCTATTCTAAACACAAGCTAAAAAATGCCCACAGACCCAGAGCCAGTCAAGGGCACCGAGCTGGCTGGCCCTGATATGTTTTATCAAGCATGAAGGAAGTAGCGCACGCCAAGAAAAACACATCTATCTATGACCGGGGAAAAAGTGCAGTTGGGCAAGTGGGCCTGTCTTTTGTTTTTGCGTATGATTAAAAACATTTCAGAGGGTAGAACATAAAGACTGATAATTGCCTTATCTGTGAGTGCAACCCACATAGCAAATCCACCCCCCAGTGGTAAAAGCCAGCAGGACGTTTTCATTAGCCGAAATACATTCTCAGATGGAACGGCATCTAAAGTGATGCTGACTGAAGCTGCTATAACATGAAGCAGATTACTGTGTGGCTCTGTTAGCGAGCGCGGCTTGTTTCTCTTCCCCCCTTCTTCACTTTATACTGAGTGTTGCTAATCAGACTGACACCCTGAATGTGCAGTGATAGCCGAAATCTGTCATAACTGATCAGTCTCATCCTCATTCGGGCTGTTAGTATTGCAGCCACACTAGCGGGGATGGTGGAAACAACTGAAACTGATTCCTGGACTATTCGCTTTGAAGTACTGGGGTAGTAGCTTTAGCATTCAAGCTAATGCTGATCATTGAAACTGCAATCATTGTTTTTTGGTAAAAAAAAAAATCTATATATGTGAAGAAATTAAAAGTAGTTTGAGTACTTTAACTAGGGTTTTTTTTAGTGTAGATGGCGACCTTGGATATTTCAGTAGGCTAATAAAAGCTGTTTTGTTCTTGAAGGTGTGGGCCCTTGTTGAAACCACAAGAACAGCTCTACACAATTACATTAGACTTTCTCATATTTGTCATTCTGATAGACAGGGTCCTAAAATTCTGTCAGAATATTAAACAATATTATATTTTAATTATATAACGTCTAAACATTTAGTCATTACAATACATATAGAATATGCTATGCTATGCATTTATTTATTTATTTATTTTGCAAAGAGATCAAATGAACTGAGACTGTGCAGCAATTTCCATGTTCAACACCACTTGAAGCAAATGAATGTTCGTGTAAATTTAAAGATTTCTAGAACTAAAATTCTGCACCTGAACAGTCAAAAATGAGCAAAGCAATATTGAAAATAGAATCTGATACCTGAACAAATTACAATAGGGGTGGCATTTTTGTATACATTTCTTGAACAAAAACCATTACTCATTTAATCTTTGTTAATCACTCCCTGACAAGATTCATTCATTCATTCATTTTCCTCAGTCCCTTATCAGTGGAATGAACCACCAACTTATCCATCATATGTTTTATGCAGTCGATGCCCTTCCTGCCGCAACCCTACATGGAAACCCTACATATACATACATATGGTCAATGCATTTCATCCAATTCATCTACAGTATGTCTTTGGACTATGAGGGAAACTGGAGCACCCGGAGAAAACCCACACGAACACGGGGAGAACATGCAAACTCCACTCAAAAACGCCAGCTTGTCCAGCCGGGACTCGAACCAGCGACCTTCTTGTTGTGAAGCGACAGTGCTAACCACTGAGCCACCATGCTGCCTCCCTGACAAGATTAGATATGTTAAATTTGAATGAATTTAAATCATAAGGGATAACAGATTTTGACCTATTAAAATGCCATAAATGTTTAAATGAGCAAATAGGAGCCTAATTACACCACTCACCCGCTGCGATTCTGTAAAAACAATACAATTATTTGTATAAAAGGAATAATAAGTAAATAACCTCACACAAAATGTTTCTTTTAAAAAATTTAAACCACAGAAATAACTTAAAGCTGGAGTATTATTATTTTTCATGATTAATTTAATTCCTCGTATCATTTTTAAAACACCCAAAGTCAGTGAAAGGAATTCAAAACAATTATGTAACATTCTATTTGTAATGCATCATAGTGCTAATACTGACTTCTGCCCCTCTATAGTGTGGACACTGTAGATGTATAGTGCGATATATTAAAAGAAATGTGTTTCTTTATATCTGGTGCCTTACAATTACTGTGACATTACAAGTAACTTTCAGAAGGAAATTTGCTTTTAGGGTCATGCTAACATCCATCAAAGAACAGTCATTTCATTCAGCCCGAGTGCATGGTGAATTAACTGAACTTGGACATATTAAGAGTGTCCATTGTAGTCATCAGCTTCTAGGAGGATTTTTATCTCAAAGGCCATTTGTTTCCACTTATTAGTTCAAAGAAACCCCTTCATGTTGGTCACTGCTGTTCAGCATGAAGATAAAGCAGTAATTTAGTATTTTTTTATAGATTAAAGGCAAGGAGCATTTGGCTTATCTTGCAAACTCTGCCCTTATTCCATGGATTTTCCTCCTCCCTTTTAAAGGTTTTGCTTATTTGAGCAATGGAGCATTTGATCACACTGAGCTTAATATGGATTAAAAACGGCAGAAAGGATGATAAATTACTTGAAATCATGTCAGTATTAATTATGAAAATGACAGCAAGTCTGTGTGAGAAGTTTTATTCTGCATAACCATAGTGCTTGGAACTGAAATGCTAATGGAGATGAAGACTGCTAGTCTTCTAAGTATTGACGCTTCATCAATGTTTATATATCTTACATATTTGTTAATTATCATTTTTAAATTTGCTTTCAAATGTTTACTTTATTCTCCCGATGTTCGTGTGGGTTTCCTCTGGGTGCTCCGGTTTCCCCCACAAGTCCAAAGGCATGCGGGACATGAATTGGGTAGGCTAAATTGTCCATAGTGTATGTGTGTGAATGAGTGTGTATGGATGTTTCCCAGAGATGGGTTGCAGCTGGAAGGGCATCCGCTGCGTAAAACATATGCTGGATAAGTTGGCGGTTCATTCCACTGTGGCGACCCCAGATTTTTAAAGGGACAAAGCCGAAAAAGAAAATGAATGCATGATTGTTTACTTTATTTCAATTTTAGTTCAGCATTTATCAGTTTTATCACTTTAACATTTTTATGTTTTTTGCAAAAGTATACCTTTCATTTTTTCAAATGATAACAACTGCATTTCCATTAGCAATAATCATTCATTCATTCACTTTCCTTCAGCTTACTCCCTTATGTATCAGGGGTCACTACAGTGGAGTAAACCACTAATTATTCCAGCATATGTTTTATGCAGTTGATGCCCTTCCAGCTGCAATCCAGTACTGGGAATCAAATACACTCTAGCATTCACACACACACACATACACACTATGGTCAATTTAGCATACCCAATTCACCTATAGCGCATATTTTTGGATTGTGATGGAATGGAACCTGGAGCACCCACACAGAAACACCAACTGGTCCAGCCGGGACTAGAACCAGCATCTTTCTTGTTGTGAGGAACCAGTGCTAACCTGAGCCTCTGTGCGGCCGGTTAGCAATTTTAATAATCATAAATTTAGTTTTGCATATTAAATGTAATTAAAGTGTCTTTTGTTATTAAAAAATCAAAAGAATCGGGTGAAATAATTTTTCTTGATATGAATCATTATGTGCAGCAGATTAAATAAGTAATCAAGGCCTAATTTTACAGACAGATAGTAAACCAGAGTAAACCAAAATTATGCAAATGAGAATTCATTTAATAAATGTGCCCTATAGAGAAAACAATATTGGTTTCCGCATTAAGACAAAGCAGAGGCAATGATATATTTTAAGATTTAAGTGTTTCTTTCATTTCAAACAAATCAGATTTCCATTTTAATCTGGGACTATATAGGCTTAAGTCTGGTTTGTTACCAGGGGTAAATGTTATTATATTTTAAATGATATTTGATGACAAATGTGTAAAACCTAGTGCATTAAAGTTTAATGCAAAAAATAATTGATAGTGGTAGATAAATGATTGTGTCTATGTTTAGGAAGTGAAATAGAATGGACAGATCATTTACTGTGAATACATCCAAAGCACCATGGGAATTGTCCATGAAACATAAAGAAGGAATGATATAATTGGACTGATGTTAAAACTGAATATGTGATATTTTTTGCCACGGTTTCAGGCAAGATGACAGCTAATTTTCATATAGTCGTATTAGATAAATCACCTGACTTCATCTGCACTTTGGTGGCACAACTTCAAACCAGCATTCCTGTGTCGTTCTCTATCTCATTCTTGGACTGGTTTGGGGCCTGTGGGGCATTCATCAGCCCGCCAGGCAGGGGGCACCTTTACTCTACACCCGTCCCGCTCTCTCCTCTGAGCTTTTCTTCTTAGCTCTTTTATTTTCTGCGCTTCTCTTTAAGTTTTTGCCTTTGCTGTGTTTTGAACATTTTAGGCTGTGTGAGATATATATATATAGTCCACTGTGTCTGAGAGGTTATTAAATCAACGTATTGTGACCCATTTTACCCACTTGCTGAGACTAGTTAGTCTGTAGATTAACTAGTAGTTAATTAATGTACCCTTAGAACATTTTTAATGTCTCTTTTTATGTTTCAGGCTATATTAAGCTCAAGCCCTTCTGTATATATACATTTTTTTAGAGAAAAAAAGCCACTCGGAGCCAAGGAACATACGTCAACAGTTTTCCCTCTCAAATCAAATGAAACATAAGAGATCAAAGCTGTCTTGTTTGACATATTTATTTGCATAAAACTGTACTACACAAATGAGGGTATGTTTACGAGATGCTGATGTACTTAATAACTGACATGCTTTTTCTTTCCATTTTGAAACCTTTGACACTACTGACAACAATTCACACATGGATCCATGAAAAACTTATTTAAAAAGCTATATGGCTCCAACATTCATTCATTAATTCATTCATTTTCTTTTTGGCTTAGTCCCTTTATTAATCTGGGGTCACCACAGCGGAATGAACCACCAACTTATCCAGGATTTGTTTTATGCCGCGGTTGCCCTTCCAGCTGCAACCCATCTCTGGGAAACATCCATACACACTCATTGACTACAGACAATTTAGCCTACCCAATTCACCTATACTACATGTCTTTGGACTTGTGGGGGAAACCGGAGCACCCGGAGGAAACCCACGCAACCACAGGGAGTAAACTCCCCACAGAAATGCCTATAGTGACCCAGCCGAGGCTCGAACCAGCAACCTTTTTGCTGTGAGGCAAACGTGCTACTCACTACGCCACCGTGGCGCCTATGGCTCCAACAGTTTGAGCATATTTAGTGTGTTGATTGTGGCACCCTGAGGTGCTGGATGTAGCATCCCCTGTGTGTTTTGATATCACCTTTTGTGTTTTTGATTGATGTAGAGATGGGTTGATTGGGGAAAGTCTAATATTTGTATCGCTAAGAGAATTTCTAATGCTGTTCAACGCTGTTTATGTTGCCTTTGAATATTATTTCATGCAAGTGAAAAACTTATGCAATCTTTTATGTGCAAACTTGTTTGTTTCTTCTGCAAATAAATCTACAAAACCCAGTCCTTGGATTCATGGTTGTTATCAGACTTTTTTGCAGGTTGCATGTCAGACAAATGAATAGTTTTCATGAGGGCTGCCTCAATATGACGATTAGTTGGCAATGCCACCTGTAAAAAAGCCCTATGCGTCTGTGGATATGCACTACTGTAGTACTGTTTTCAGGTATACTTGTGCATGCATATACAGATAGACTGAAAATATAATACACATGCATATAATGTCAATCTTTTGTACAAAATAGTGCTGTGGAATTTGCATGTTAGGTGACATGGTGGCTTAGTGGTTAGCACTGTCACCTCATAGCAAGAAGGTCGCTGGTTTGAGTCCTGGCTGGGTCAGTTCACATTTCTAAACAAAATAGTTATGTGGAGTTTGCATGTTAGGTGATATGGTGCATGGCTTAGCGGTTAGCACTTTCACCTCACAGCAAGAAGGTCACTGGTTCGAGTCCCAGCTGGGTCAGTCAGCATTGCGTTTGCATGTGGATTTCCTCCGGGTGCCCGTTTCCCCCACAGTCCAAAGACATGCACTAAAGGTCAATTGAATAAACTAAATTGACTGTTTGTGTGTGTATGGGTGTTTCCCAGTACTGGGTTGCACCTGTGTAAAACATTGGCTGAATAAGTTGGCGGCTCATTCCACTGTGGTGACCCCTGATGAATAAAGGGACTTAGCCATAAGAAAATGAATGAAAAGCAGTACATTTACAGCTGTTAAAAATTTTAAAAACTGTTTTAAGAAAATTTGTGAATGACCATAAATTATTTTCAGTTTTATTGTAGGTTGCTGGGTTTCAAAGTGGATTTTAATGATAGCAAAACAGCAAAGAATGACTACTGTATGTAGTTGGTATGTGCTCGGTTGCATCAAATTTCTTTACAAAGTGACCACCAACTACTGGCCTGACACCCAAACTGGCATAGTCATTTTCGTTGATCCATGTGAATTGGGAACACTGGACTTTTGATACTGATTTAAGTAAATTGTTGTTGTTGCTATTAACTATATTTTGTCAACGTCTACCCTAAATCTACCCCTCACAGTGATGTAAAAACAGTAATTATTGAGAATTATTTTATGTTGAATGAAAAATTTTAATTGTATTTTATTAATGTGTACCCCCATCCCAACCCTCAGTAATGTAAAAACAGTAATTACTTTTGTTCAGTAATTGTATTGTTTATTAACTCTATCTCTTCTACACTTTACCATTAGGAGGACACAAACTAATGATAGCACTAATAGCACTTACAGAACAAATGCTAACAACAGAAATTACCGTATTTAGTTGCCACATCAACACAATATCGAGAATAAAATAGCCACATTTATTTAAACACAGCAAAATTACTTTTTTGACTGAAGATTTAAGTGTCTAAAATAAAATATTCTGCTCTATTATTTTAATCTTATTATAATCTTATTTCATCTTATTATATTAATAATTTTTTATACATTATTGTTATTTTGCCCAGATCATTGAAATACTCTATAAAATCACTTTCCTTCAGCTTATTCTCTGTTTTATCATGAGATCGCTACAGTGAAATGAATCTCCAATTACTCTGGCAATTTGTTTTTACAAAGCAGATGCCCTTCCTGCCAGAACAACTGCAGTAAACCCATCACTGCTGGGAAACACCCACACACTCTCACACTCACACACATTACAGCCAATTTACTTTATCCAATTCCCTATATCACAAGTCTTTGCACTGTGGGAGAAACCGAAGCACCCAGAGGAAGCGCACCAGACATAGGAAGAACATGGAAACTCTACACAGAAATACCTCATGGCCCATGGACCTTCTTGCTGTCAGGCAATCACTACAGCCACAGTGCCGCCTCAATAAAATAATCTTGTAAGAAAATATTAACAGTTGGTGCAGACTTTTAGTATTGCCTTAACTTGAAAAGACACCTGTTAATATCAAATAAACCTGCCCCAAAGCAAATTTGAGCTTACAGACCTGTTGCTATGACAACAACTCATAGATGAGTTTTACAGAGCGAAATATCCCAGAATCACATCAAAACATCAATAATCAAATCCAGCTAGTAATGCACGTACAAAGGACGAACACCTGGTTGGTGTGTGTTTATTGTCACTTCAAAATGTTTTTTTTTCAATTTTTTTATTCTAAATTCTTTTTAATCCGTAATTTGATTGAAAACAAAATAAACTTTTATTTTGTTGACAAAATAATTTCATTTGGGTTCTGTATTTGTGCCATTAGATTGCATAACCTTTTAAACTGTCATATGCATATGGTCATGTTAGAATGTGGCTCAGATGTTACTTTGTGCTTCAACCTTTTAATTTCTATAGTTTTGGGGTCAATAATGAAAAATAAAACGCATTATGTGTCATTGTGAAACATAATAACCACATGTTTGGTATAGACAAGTGTGAAATTATTTTGAAAAAGTGATTATACTCTGAAACAAATGTATTCATAAAAAGTCAAGAAGTGTTAGGCTGCGTCTCCCCTTCCCCTAATTGTTTTGTGCCGTGTCAACAAACAAAGAATTAGAAAAAGAAATAAATCATTAAAAGAACTATCAATTTGTTCCAGAGTGTGAGTTGTTTGTGTACTTACTTAATCTATCTTGTTGTTGTAGTTAACTTTGATGGAAGATTTTTTGTCTGACTGAATCCCACTGGACTGAATCACTAATCATTCTTAGATCTCAACATGAAAGCCAGCCATAGATCTGTCTCCAAAAATGCCCTTCAAGGTGCCAAGTTCCCAGTCAAACGGATGAGGGTGCGAGACTGAAACTGAGAGAGAGAGAAAGACAGAGAGAGAGAGGGGCTATGCTGCAGAATCCTTAACATTTGAATCATTAATCTTTCATCAAAGTCTAAGAGAGGCAAAAAAAAGAGAACAACCAATCTGGAAAATGGAGGGCTACAGATGGACACCATTATGAAACAGAAAGCAACGGTTGAGATTCAGTAAAGCACCAAAACACGAAAATGCATTTATCAGGTGAAAGAGCTTTATTGAACTACCATGGAATTAGCATAATTGTTTTTGCATATTGCATATTATTAGCATATGGTACCTTTCTTGTTTGATGTTTTTATCTTTAGGACCCACTTCCTGAAATTTTAGAAATATCTTCTTTGAATATCTTATTTTAAACCATAGAATTCATTCATTCATTTTCCTTGGTACCTTTATTTATCAGGGGTCGCCACAGTGGAATGAACCACCAGCTTATCCAGCATATGTTTTACACAGCGGATGCTCTTCCAGCTGCAACCCGGTACTGGGGAACACACTGATTCACACACATATACTACGGCCAATTTAGTTTATTCAATTCACCTAAAGTGGATGTCTTTGGACTGTGGGGGAAACCGGAGCGCCTGGAGGAAACCCACACCAACACTGGGAGAACATGCAAACTTCATACAGAAATGCTCAGCCGGGACTCAAACCAGTGACCTTCTTGCTGTGAGGTGACAGTGCTAACCGCTGAGCCACCGTGTCATCTATAAACCATGGAATAATATTCTCAAAATAGGAAAAAATACAATCTAAAACAAATTAAGGTCAGATGTTTACTGCGAAAAGATGGGCGCCACGGTGGCCGAGTGGTTAGCACGTTTGCCTCACAGCAAGAAGGTCGCTGGTTCGATCCCCGGCTGGGCCAGTTGGCATTTCTGTGTGGAGTTTGCATGTTCTCCCCGTGGTTGCGTGGGTTTCCTCCGGGTGCTCCGGTTTCCCCCACAGTCCAAAGACATGCGGTACAGGTGAATTGGGTAAGCTAAATTGTCCGTAGTGTATGAGTGTGAATGAGAATGTATGGATGTGTTTCCCAGAGATGGGTTGGGGTTGGAAGGGCATCCGCTGCGTAAAACAAATGCTGGATAAGTTGGCGGTTCATTCCGCTGTGGCGACCCCGGATTAATAAAGGGACTAAGCCGAAAAGAAAATGAATGAATGAATGAATGTTTACTGCGAAAAGCAAAAAGAAAAAATTCAAGCCTAGAGAACAGATAAGAAGCAGCTTTAAACATTGCGATGAGACATATTTTTGAATCCAAAACATTAATGAGAGCCAAATGTGCAGTTATGTCGCCTGCATTTATTAATCGTTAAATCTCACAAGGCATCAAGCAAGTAAAAACAAGTTGCATGGCTTGATAAATAGCTGATCTCTCCTGACTTGAAGTCAGAAATGAGAAAGAAATAACAGTTCAGTATTTGTGTCAAGCCTATTTTTGCACACCCCAGATCTTGTTCTGATCTAGCTTAAATCAAAACAAATGATGGATGATGAACACAGACATTTTTGTACCGCAGGAGCATGAAAGCAGCTTATATCTTTGCCTACCAGATATAACTTTTACAAGCTTGATGAGGAACAGAGAAAAGTGTATTAAAACCTAAAGGACATGTGATATGGGTCTAATACAGTGTGACATCTGTTAAGCCTCCTTTGATTTACAGTAAATAAGTTATATTAAATTATTATTCCACGTCTTTGATACATTATTTCTCGAAAGGGACTTATTTCTTCTAAAATATGTTGAGGCAACTGAATGTTACAGCGGTTGTACAGTGTGTCTGCTCGATAATTACTAAGACGCTGAATTAATGTCTTGGGAGTTTACCTTAATAAGCTACCGAAGTAGGCCTAAGGGCAACTCAATAAACGTTTATTCAGTTAATGCAATCAAATACACTTGTTTGTTTGAGTTGTTAATGTGGATGTGCGTTATATTATACGACCTTGACCAATAAAAAGGCTCTCTATTAATAAAACTTCTTTTGAGCTGCCTCAATTAGCAACAGTGTTTACGGCGATTAAGGCAAGTAACAATGGCTTTTCTAGTATTTTAGCACCATCTGGTGGTGAAGACATGTCATAGTAATAGCATGAGTCATCATTATTAAAAGCACCTCCTGCAGGGCCAGGTGACCTTCTTGAACAGGTAATTATGTATCCTTCCAAATCAAATAGTTCATTTTAATAATCAATTATATTATACTTTCAACAAGTTTTTTTGATCGAAAATAAGTAATTACAACTAGAAAAGACAGTAAAGCTTGAACAACTTTGAAATAGTACTGAATTGGTGGTCATAACGATCATGGAGTTGTTACGGCGCGGAGGGATACAGCAGAAATCAGGTTAACGGCTAGTCTTGAGTTAATTGATTGTCATTTGGCGCTTACTTGAAGACAGGGTAAGAAGTCAGTCATCATATTCAACGTTTTTTGTTCGAATTAATATATATAAATCGACATCTGTTCTTTCTTAACACTTGATAAAGAGTTGTTTTTGTTATAGATTGTATACAAAAGCTTGTATCATCCAACTTTAAGTTTGTTTTATGGCTTGATTGTTGAGTAATTAAGTTATTAACATCATTTTTTGAGCCATTACACATTATTATGTATCAAAGAGTTTCCTAAAGTACAGAGGTCAGAATTATATTTGTGATTTAAACCGTTCAAGTCGTGGTTAAGAGCTTTACTTCGGCAAATGAGGTTAAGTTAACGTTTAGCTTGCACGCACCAGCCACGTGCAAATCATAACTCGCTTAACGTAACGTTAACTAATTTCAGGCCTGCAACTGTGACGCAACTTTTTAGTTTAATAAATCAGAATCGTTTTTTCGAAATGTCGTTTGGTAACAGTGTTTGACAATTTTGATAGGTTGACAATGAACATGATTGATAATTTAGTTACTTTTGGCCTAAAGTTCGTTAACTTAAGGGCTAACGTTAAGTTTTAACCATGTGGTAACCTTAAGGTAACGTTATGCTCTTGCTTGCTAAATTAAAAAAGTTTCAAAATAATTCCGAGGTCTCTAGTATGAATTAAAGTTTTAAAATACGGAATATATATATTATTAATAAACAACTTAGTTTACGTGGCCAATTAATACATTTCAATTTTGCACACAATATTTTTTACGCAGTTCAGACAAATCGTTAGATTTTGTGTAACTTCATTGCTTTGGCGAAAGTAAACCAGTGAAACAAACTGCTTTGCTAGCTGTTGCTCTTCTGTAAATCTACTAAAGAAGACATGAAAGAGAATAGAAATATCGAATATATTTGACAAAAAAGATTATAATTTGAGAACAGTAGTAGTGAGGATCTAGAAAATGTCAGTACATGGTGATTTTTTTATTTATTTTTTTATTTTAAAGAGTTGGTTTATATGAACGTGTAATGTTATATAAATAACAAGTGCACATTTAATTTAGCAGTATCTTGAGTTTGAGTTGGGGGTCCGGTTATATGTACATCACCGTATATCATTATAGCCACATGTATCTTATTTATAGTAATGGTTCATCGAAAATAAAAAATATTCTCCCTCATGTGGTCCCAAACCTGTTTGAGTTTCTATTTGATGTTTTAACACACAATGATGATTTGAAGAATGTTGCAAACCGGCAGACATTGACATCCATAATGGAAAACTTAAAGCTATGCAAGTGTATGGCCACCGGTTTTAGCAGTCTTCAAAATGTTTTTACTGTGTTTGCAAAAAATGAATCTCGAACAGTTTTAGAACCAGTGGAAGGTAAGTGATGAGAGAATTTTCTTAGCCTTTAATACTGTGGTAAGTACCCTAATAAATGAGTTTCTATGGTATTTCCAATACGAAAAGTTATAGCCTAATGACATTTGGCATAAATCAGGGTTATTGCAGTTAACTAAATCCATAAAACCAAAATGGTGAAAATATATATAAAAAATATTTTTTACAGTTATGCATAATTTAGCTATTGTAATTTAATTTAGTGTGAAACTAAAGTAACATGCTAAAATCAACATTACTGTTAAATGAAATGCACATTTGAGGAAAAATTTCTATTTCAAACTTAAATTGTATGAAAGTTACTCAGTAATTGAATAATAATTTAGTCAGTAATAATTTAATAGTTCAGTCTAAATGTTACACGTTTCTATCACAAGTCTATGTGACTGTTTGGAAATCACAGTGCCGGTTAATGGTCAGTAAGTAAATTCTTTTACTCAGATGTCAATACACCTTGCAGGTATAGCTCACCCAAAGGTTGAAAATTATGTCTTTAGTTAAACACCGTTGACTCTCTTAAACCCCTTCAGACCTGAATTATGTTCCAAAGAAGTCCATTGTAATGGACGCAGGGTCTGAAGGGGTTAAGTTTGTTTGAGTTTTGTCGTCTTCTTTTTTTTCCTGACTGCAAGTTAATGATAGGCATGGGACGATAACTGTTTTTAAGGTATACCACGGTTTAGAAAAGTCAAGGTTTTAAAACCGCCAAAATTTTCTATAATACTGTTTCTAAGGTGTGTACGATTTTTTATTTACATTTTTTTGTTTTTTGGACAACAGTATCTTCAGCAGAAAAAAAATATCAACATTTTAATGCCGTTTTAAATTGTAAAGAAATCTGCGTTTTTGAAACGAATAAAGACATCAGAAGTCAATGGTTCATTTAAATTATTTAGCCTAACATGTTTACTGCTCCAAAATATTATAAATCTTTCAAAAAATAAAATATATTGTTTTCAAAGGGGAAAATTTTTTAGTTTTTTAGCCAGACATTTGGCCCATGCCTAGTTGAAGGTTACAAGTTTTCATCTTTCTTCATGATAACTTCTTTTATGTTCAGCAGAAGAAGAAAACTCGTTAAGTTTTAGTACGTGAGGGTGAGTAAATAGCACAAGTAAATTCTTATTTTTGAGAGAACTATCACTTTAATTGTCTTAACTTGTGTTACAGGGCTGCAATACATCAGCATTTGTAAAGAAGCACCAGTATGACTGGACGCGCGAGAGCGAGATCAAGGGGCAGAGGTCGTGGTCAGGAGCCTGCTGCTCCTGGCGCAGTGAGTATATTTATAATTAGATTTAATGTGATAAAGGTTTACTGAAATAAATTTATTTGTTTTTTCAATTTCTCTGCAGCAACCACCTGTATCACAAGAGGCTGCAAAGCCTGTTGTGTCCACTCCGTCTGAAGGACAACTGGTGGGCAGAGGGAGACAGAAACCTGCACCTGGAGCGATGTCTGAAGAAGGTAAGTGCATTAGAGCAGTGAGCTGTGTACTATGAGGGTATTACCCATTCTGTTTATTACTTTTACTTTTTTTTGCTTATTTTTCTCTAGCGATGCTCCAGATTTCTGCAGGCTTTCAGCAGGTCAAGATCGGTGAGAGAGGTGGACGCAGACGTGATTTCCACGATTCTGGTGTTCACACTCGTCAACTCATGGAACACGTGAAAGAATCCAAAACAGGTAACACCAAACTAGAGATTAAAAAAACCCTGATTTTGCTCTTCTACAAATATCCAGTCGGGTATTGGCTTTGGTCTTTAGTTTTTGTTTGATTTCAGTTCCGTTTTTTTAGTTAATAAATAGGGATTTTTATAATTAAAATTTCATAAACCTTTTACCAAACAAATTGTTTTCGTCATACTTAAATGAGTATTTGTATTTCTTTTACACACAATGTTGTATTTATTTTAAATTAATTCATTGCACTGATTCATTTATCTGAACTGTACGCACCCACTGTACATATACATTTGTAATTGTTTATCTATCTGCACACTTATTAATATTAACCTGTACGTATAATCGTTTATTGTAAATCTTGGCTCATAACTAAGGCAACCTGTATATAATGTTCATGGTACAGCCATCTGTAAATATCACCATAGTTTTTCTATAACTGCACTTTATAATTTATACCTGTATCTGCACTTGCTGCTATTGCACTTTTGGTTAGACCTAAACTGCATTTCGTTGCTTTGTACTTGTACATGTGTAATGACAATAAAGTTGAAACTAATCTAATTTACTTTATTCAAAAGTAGCTACAGACTTGATGCATATTTTAAAAGAATGCAATTGTAGATTCAATTTAATAATTTTTTTCATTGCTGTTTCCATTTTGAGTAGTTACATTTTAAATTATGTAGAATTAAATTATGTTGGGTGGCAACAAAAATACTTGTTTATGTATCATCTACACATGGTTAATCGTAAGCCATTTCATTTACATTATTTTTGAAAAAAAAAATTGTGAGTTATCTAAAATACATGTCATAAAAGCAAAATATAACGGTTCTTTATATATTCTTTCTATTAGTTTTTATATATTAGTAAAATGAAAGTATTTCTTATAAAATCACTCCTGTAAGAGTGCTGTTTTCCTGAATATCTGCATGAGTTTATTCACATATATAAAATAGATTTTTGGCAAGAGTTTAACAATGTTATTACATATTAGATTTTTTTTTTGGCAAAAAAAAAACAACAAAAATATTGTAAAAATTTTATGCAAAACTTTTGTTACAAAAAATACCTAATTGAAGAAACTAAAAAGGCGCCATGGAGGCGTAGTGGGTGGCAAGTTTAACTCACAGCAAGAAGGTCGCTGGTTCGAGCCTTGGCTGGGTCAGTTGGCATTTCTGTGTGGAGTTTGCATGTTCTCCTCGTGGTTGTGTGGGCTTCCTCTGGGTGCTCCGATTTCCCCCACAGGTACAAACACGTGGTATAAGTGAATTGGGTAGGCTAAATTGTCCGTAGTGTATGGGTGTGAGTGTGTATGGATGTTTCCCGGAGATGGGTTGCAGCTGGAAGGGCATACACTGCAAAAAAATTATGCTGGATAAGTTGGTGGTTCATTCTGGCGACCCCAGATTAATAAAGGTACTAAGCCGAAAAAGCAAATGAATGAATGAAAAAACTAAACTTCTAAATATCTAACAGACCGCAGAACTTCCTCACATGCCTGTTTTGGTGTTCTCAGTTGTTGAAATATAGTGTCATGCTATATTTGACATTTTTCCTTTTGACTACAGGTGTTTCTGGGACTGCCATTGAGCTGAGGGCCAATTTCATGCGTCTGCTGTCACGTCCTATGTGGGCTTTATATCAGTATCATGTGGACTACAAGCCACCAATGGAGTCCAGACGATTGCGTTCGGCTTTGCTTTTCCAGCACGAGGAGACTCTGGGGAAAGCACACACATTTGATGGAGCCATTCTCTTTCTCCCCAACAAACTACGCAACACTGTACGTTTGTAGAGTCTTAACATTTTATTTAACCTATGCAGTGTTCCTCTTACAGTGTGTTCACACCAGATATAGATGAAGTATAAATGGCAAAGAATTTACATGTTCAGTCCATGCAAAGACGCAATAAATATCCTGCAGCATGGTTTGTGTGAATGAGGTGGCGTAAATGACACATCGCAAATTGCATTCAGGGCATTTGATGCTTGATTTGTACGTATTGGTCAAGTTTGAAAATCTAAACGTTGGCAAAAAATCATGCCACGTTAAAGGCTCTTTTCAAAAGTTTCCTAGAGCTAAACAGTCGATTTCTTTTTCTGGCTTGGTCACTCTTAGCAATATTCATAGAATCAGATTTGACCATTGGCATTTTAATAAATAAAAAAAAGTTTTGGTAATTTTCTTACTTAGTGTTCATACGATCATGAAAAATTCATGGAATTTTGACATGGCATTTTCCAGACCTGGAGGAGTTTTGGAAAAACTCGCAAAGTTTTGCAAAAGTCATGGAAATTAGTTTAACAAACGTCTTTATACTTAAATGGTGCCACGGTGGCGTAGTGAGTAGCACATTCGCCTCAGCAAGAAGGTCGCTGGTTCGAGCCTCGGCTGGGTCAGTCGGCATTTCTGTGTGGAGTTTGCATGTTCTCCCCGTGGTTGCGTGGGTTTCCTCCGGGTGCTCCGGTTTCCCCCACAAGTCCAAAGACATGGTATAGGGGAATTGGGTATGCTAAATTGTCCGTAGTGTATGAGTGTGTATGGATGTTTCCCAGAGATGGGTTGCAGCTGAAAGGGCATCCGCTGCGTAGAACAAATGCTGGATAAGTTGGCGGTTCATTCCGCTGTGGCGATCCCAGATTAATAAAGGGACTAAGCCGAAAAGAAAATAAATGAATGAATATATATTTACATATACTGTAGGTTAGTTGTCTTTACTTATTTTCTGTCCATGGCCAAAAACATGCTCTCACATAATTAGTGCTGTGTGAACATTAAAGAAATTTTTCATAGATATAAAGATTCATTCAAACTAAATTGATTTGCATGTTTTGTGATATGCTGTAAATTTGAAGATGCATCATTTTATTTAATCTTATTTAACATATATATATATATATATATATATATATATATATATATATATATATATATATA